>KN894390.1:7740-23305 GCA_000934455.1 Apostichopus parvimensis
CATAGCGTCTCGGAAGTGAGCTGAGTTCCTCGACTGACGTCACGCCGCGTTACCGTAAATACAACAATTTTTAGAAAGTTTTTATTACCCTCGAATTTTTGATCGTTTATTCCTCGAGGATGCAAGCTTCGTTTGACACAAATTGGGTATCATTGGAAAGCTACGAGTGTACAGAATACGATGATAAAGAATTTTCTTTTCATTTCATAACCTCTTTAAATACCGAGGGGATTACAAATTTTCAGTAGAATACCTGTACGCTAGTTCAGAGAGGTAAAAGTCATATTTGGATCTAGTCACAGAATGAACTTAATCTCAGGAGTATCTCGGTGAAATCTGCATGCAATATCTAAGTGCCTTACTCAAGATATCGCTTGTAGAAGTTGCCACATTTTGTATTAAATTAGAAACTTGAAGAAAAGCATACATGTACGTCGTTGAAAACGGAATGTTTTTTCCCCTTTATTTGTCACTCTATTGTTTTCACCTCAGATACAGTTCCAACTTGTGCAAATGGGGTTGTGAAACTAAATACAATACCAATGATCATGAAACTGTAATTATATTGTGTTCTTGTTCTGATTCATTCATTTTGAAAGTAGAAATTTGAACTTTGAAACAATGCATCTCAATAGACAAAAAGACAAAGAAATGGACGAAAATTGCACCATGGTACCTAGATTACTTCCCTCTTTGACTTTCCCCGTGTCGAAAATAAATTGACCTCAATTGGTTTTCTAGTTATGGTAGCGTATATATGCCTTTGAGGTTAGTTTTGCTGTGCTCATTTACTGTGCATTTGATCAACTTGTTTGCAGGCTTGGCAGTGCCCAGATTTTTACCTCAAAATAAGTATGATTGTAACAGGCAGTTGATTAAACCAAGGCTTTTTCTTTAATAGCTAGTTACCAGTTCATAAATCATGGTTTCCATTAATGTTAATATTAATAGTGTTCATGAAGTATAAACATGGACATTTAACATGTAACCTGCAGAAAGAGAAGTTGAGTGGTTGCATTGGCTTCCAGGTGAAATGATTTGGTAACACCAAGCTGTCCCTGCAGCTTTTTTTTTAAAGTTTTTTTTTTTACCTTTTCCATCGTTTGCAAACCTCTGAAGGTTTCAAAGTGCCAAAAGCATTGTATCATTGTTTAGAGATACTGTAGATCAACAAAGTTCTGCATTTATCTCAGATTTGGATCTGAAACCTTCAATGACTCCTCATCTGTGAGGTCTGTTTCATTTTCTCTCGGCAATACTCTGCCATATGATATCATATATGTACAGTATATATAGCATCGCTAAGTTTAGTATTAACATAGTGACCACAAAGTTTCCCTTGATTTAGGCAAATATTGCACAAAGGTTATGGATTGCATATTCTCCTCCAGCACAGTACTGTAGAGCTGTGACCCGTTGTCACAGAAAGGAACTGGAGGTAAGAGCAGTTAAGATCACCATGTGATAACTTTTGATTGTTTGAGCATGAAAATTTAGTCACATATGGGGCCATCAAACAACCCTTTAAGACTTAAGTTAACCCTACTGAGTAGGTGACTTGCAAACATATCAAAAAAAAAATTATCATTAGCCCACCATATTGTGGAACTGAAAACTTCTATTAAGTGAAGTAAAACTGTAAAAAGTTGTACAGTGGGATTTTCATAGTATAGAGTTTGTACACTATTAGATTGGTGCATGGGCCTATGGCAATGCTTAAAAGTTGTGCAAAGTATATGACTGACCAGGAAGGTAGCTTGCTTTAGGTGGGCAATTAAACAGATGTTATTTTGGGGGTATGCAGTTTGACCTATAAAAAGATGATTTGTGACATATTGTTAACTTTTTTGAATAGATCTGGCATAAAGTTAAGTAAGGTGTCAGCTCATGGCATTTCATTCAAAGATTTCATAGTCAGTGGTTGTTTATGATGTGGTTCTGAGCATGTTTACAAGAAATGGTTGGCAGGTAAATTGGTTTCCTGAGGTTTTGTCTCACAACAATGGACTTACAAACCACAATTTTGTGGAAACATAAGTTAGCTGCACTTGCAAATGATCCAAGTCTTGAAAGTTTGCTTTGGACATGGCAAGGCCTGATTTACTTACCTATATAGCTTGAAAATTAAATTTAAAGCAGTTAATGAATACGGGGAGTGATTTCTTAGTGAGGGCTGAGGAAGCAGGCTCTGAGTGAATGAGGGGTTTGGGAGGGGGTGGGGAGGGGATGGGTGGGGAGGGGAGGGGCAAGACACACACTGTACAGTGCCTTCTCAAGTTTGTTGTTAAGTATAGCTTAGTGTTTATTCCACTATGAAAAACATTTCATAAAAATGTTACATGGGCAACTACATTGTATCATTTTGCATGGCAGTACATTACCAAAGCAATATTCAGTGTACTGTATCTGTATATATTCTTAATTAAAACACACTGTAGAAAAGGCCTGATTATGTCTGTGTACAATCTATTTGGATGTAACCAACAGCGCATAATTTATTACTGTTCCATTCTCACCTGTGGCTGTGTTTCGTTGCACAAATCAGACATTGAAATTCCAACAAACATTGCCATAGTCAATGCCATTTGCCTAGGTATCTTCATGTTTTGTGTAGCATTACGAAATTCCTTAAGTTTTGCTTGAGAGGAATCGGGAGGATGAGAGTCCAATCGAGCTAGGAAAATATAAAATTGCAAACTTTTAGAAAATTTTAGTGTATCAATTTTGTCATGAATAAAAATATTGATACCTTTCAAGGCAGAGTGCACTTAAATGCTTACACTCATAAAATTGGGTTTTATGTTGCCCAGGTTTCAATAAAGAGCAGTTTTATTGACTAATGTTAAATAACAACCTGTACTGCACACAGTAGGCAGTAGCTACAGTACAGTACAGTGCATACTGTATATATGCTGTAGATGCAACATTTGGCTTAAAATTTATGGTGTGCAGTTGAGTGTTATCCATAGCAAACCAAACAGTAGATAAGTTTTAACTGCTTTAGCAAAGTCAGTTATAAACAGACCTGTGTTAGGGAGTATTGTAGTCTGTAGACCTGTTGGTTAAGATTGTTTTACATTTTACATCATGCCATTAGTGTATATCCTTTCACATAAATACTGTACTTTAGCTGTGTTGGCTTGCTTGGCTAATACTGAGCATCTTAGAAGTCATAACTCTCTCACTCGCCTTTATTGATAACATCATGATGAAGAAAACTGTATCCAGGATTTAATTCAGTGCAAGAGCATAGAAGTGGAAGTATGGTAATGCTTCTCTACACGTGTACAGCTGTTTTCATTAATAGTAATACTGTATGTCCAGTATCTGTGTTAAATAAAGTAACCTCTCCCGACACTTTCAAAATGTTAAACTTTTACTTCATTTTTTTTGCTATTTGAATTGAAGGTAATTGTTTCGTAGAAATGGAATCAACTTCATTGCTGCAGAAATAATTCTATTTCAAATCAAAAGGATTATTTAAGTTGTAACTGTATGTAGACTAGAAAATGCCACATGTGTCCCCTAGTTCCAATGAAAGACCTGTGAACCTGGAAACCTTAAATTTGCATTCCGAGTTCGATACGTGCGTCCTCACAGCCACCCACACTCCACCTTCGTAAGTGTGGTCCGTTAACCAAGATCAGAAAGCCAGGATATGGTAAGGTCCCCACTCACCGGTGGGGTTAGGATAGCTGAGTGCTTCGAAAGGGTCACCTGGTCTGTGGGAACATGGTAGAGTGAGAAAGCTGTTGGTTGCGAGGAGACTGGTACAGTAAGTGAGATTGCTAGTTAATATCCAAACCCTCCACACCTCCCATCCCCTCCCCCTCCCCATCCATTTAGTCTGTATCATGTATGCATAAAATTTCTTTTGCTTAGGATGTACTAAGTGTACTAATATAAACAGTACTTTATACAATATACTGTACTTGACCATGCATGACCATAATAGTAACAGAGATCAGACAGTTGATTTATTGCATACTCTTTCTTTTCAGAGAGAGCTATAACAATAACCAGACTTTGGTGATTCTTGAGGTTACTGTGTCACTCTCCCAACGTGTACATGTATGCAGCGTACTACAGTACAGTAATTTTCAAGGTTAAAAGTCTTCATGGAGTAGCATCAGTTTCATACTGTAGGTGACAAGGTCATGCTCTCAAGCTATTTTAACTTTCCTTTTATATGTAATCTAAGTAGCCGGGTCTCATTCCGTGTCGGTTTCACAATTAGCTAATTAATGCTAGTATCGTTCTTGCCCTAGCAACCAATTGTTTGGAGCTACTACTGTATGGTTCAAACTCTGTACAAGTACAGTACTTTGACCCTTTCACTGACATCACATATATACTGAAATTGTAACTCAAAAGAAGAGCTTTCAAGTCAGTCTGTGATTAATCACTGAGGGATGGACGGACGAACGGACAGACAGAAGTTTCTGAAAGTTACAGTAAGTCAGTCACCTCAGTAATTGACTATTGAGCAATAAAAATACAACTGGAAATCGGAGATCTACATGTAGCATGTAACTGACTTTTTTTCACTGTCCAGTTATTCTATCCAACATAAACAAACTTTAGAGTATTACCATACTTCCGTCCATGCCAAATGAAATGTTTTGGGGATTTCCAGCTTACGGTACACATAGCTAGTCTTGTAGTACTGTTGAAAGTTTTTCGCAAGTAACGCAGCAACTACAGAAATGATATTTCTCTAGTCATTAATCATTTCCCCTCCCCCCACATTACGTGTCACGGTAAAATTGTGACTTTAGTCATGGCAATATGTATGTATGTATGTATGTATGTATGTATGTATGTAGGGCATGTGCTGTTGACAGTAAGATATTTTAGAAGGCTGAAGCTTTATGTCATGTATATACTCTAAAGGTGAGAGTTGTGCAGACTTAACATACTGATTAGCAAGGGGTGGAGGTGGAGGGATTAGCAAGGGGAGGAGGTAGAGGGATTAGCAAGGGGTGGAGGTGGAGGGATTAGCAAGGGGTGGAGGTGGAGGGATTAGCAAGGGGTGGAGGTGGAGGGATTAGCAAGGGGAGGAGGTGGAGGGATTAGCAAGGGGAGGAGGTGGAGGGATTAGCAAGAGGAGGAGGTAATGGGTACTCAGCCAGAAGTAGAGGATATGAGAGAAGGTGAGGGGGTGGATTTTAAATATATAAAGAAAAAATAGTTTCTTTATTTACTGCACGGTCTTGGTTGCATGCATTCATTTCTGATTGCGTCAATTTATCTAGGTGTTGATGCAAGGTATTTTGGCTAAACCTTCATTCAGGTTGTTCAGATTATTCCATTTAAGCCATTTAAACCCTTTCATCCTGTTATGTTTGCACAACACTGCAGGTTGCAGACAATATAATACATAGAAGTAGTATTGAATAGTCTGTACATTTCTGTCTTTACTGTGTACAGTGTATTTACTTCACTACACTCCACTCTGACCTGTCTGATTCACCAGATCAATCAACCCATTCTACAACATGTCATATTTTGGTAAAAAAACGTGAGGGAATACATATTTCAGTTGTTGCAAATGTTATGGTTACGGTACATTGTCCATGTGCATGTCCCTCTGCCTAATCATTTGTAAGATAAAACCCCTTTTTACCACAGTGCAGTCTATATAGTGTAGTCAATACAGTTCCTAGTGGCTGGCTGTTACCTTTTCAACCCTAATGAATAATAACCTCCACATTCCCCCAGAAAGGAGCAAATCTACAGTTATGAAATGTTTCCCGAAAGGTAATGAGGGCGGTATTGAAGAACTTATAATGTGTAGACTCTGGATGTGTGACCTGGTCAATTTACCTCAATTGGCTTCGGCTTTGAATACAGCGTTTCTGTATGCTGCCATGTTGGACGAATCTACCCGTAAAAGAAAATTTATCGACTTTGGGATCCCTCACAATTTTGCAAAGCCACTAAGAGGGATTCCACAGTTTTCCCTTTAGGGAAAACCAAACATGTAGGAAGTTGTTTTTCATTTCACAATAATTTGGTGATTTTACAGGATGTACTATATGTGTGTATATTACTGTTCAATGGATAAGAAAAACAACTTTTGAGATTTCTTCAGCTGGTGTCATTTTAATGAAAAGTACAACTACAGTAGTATAAGCCGCAACATGTACATGTTCCTTTGAAAGTGGTTTCAGTTTATATATATACTTCAATACTACAGTGTTATGGGATCTTAAGGTACTCTGTGTGAATTCCTGGTTCCCTGCAACATTTGACTAGTCTCACCCAGCAGTAACTAATGTAAAAGGCAGAATGGCATTGCGTTTCAACTATCAGAGCTGGATTCCCCTGTAAGTCGACAGTCAGCGCTTGCCTCTCTGAAGATTTTATGTTTCGCGATCTCTAGGCTCGTGCTGACCAAACTGCAAGATTTCTGCTCTCTTTAAAAACAAGGCATTAGTGACGTTATAAGCTCATAAATGTAAAGCTCTGCCATTTTGCACCAAGACATCAAAATTGACATGTTTACCTTTGACCCGCCACATAAACGTTACATCCCCACCCCACCCACCCACACCCCACCCCACCCACCCCACCCACCCCACCCACCCCATCAAATATATTGAAATAGAAGAGGAAGAGAAAAACATTGGAAATTATTTCAAAATGTTGACAATTTGTGACTAACACAAGTAAAAATTGTGAAATTTCTGTCACTCAGTTTTATCTCTAATGAATGGCAAGTCACCTGCAAGCACAATCTATGTACAATGTAAGTTTGATCAGGTAAAGCGTGGATGGTCTTCAGAATACCTTGACGGACGTCCGAGTACACTTAATAGTGCAGTGTATAATAATATATCATACACGTTCTGTACGCACCAACTCCACTCATTACACTGCACTAGAAATGTACGACGGCTAAAACACGTACAGTACATGAAGAAGACTCTTCTCTTTTTTTTCCAGGTAAGTTTTGGTAATTTTGCATTGCCTGCTAATAGAGGAAAGGGTTTTGTCCAGATTGCCGGGATTTGCATTGTTGGTGTCACTTCCTCTTGACGCAGTTCCTTGTACTGTAACTCAACATTGTTGGAAATGTTTAGCAATGCCGTAAATAAATCCTGTTTTTGTGGGGGGTATCATTATCATGTTTATTGTAAAACTAATAAATATTGCCAGCTTTCATGTTAGTCACATGTTTGATTATACATGATTAATTTCACTATGTAATATTCTCAATATCCCCCTCCCCCCAAAAAAACAAAATTCTTATCTTCCCTACTAACAAGAAATTATTAATCACTTTGAAAATGTGTTTGCAAGGTCTTCTGCATCTGAAACATACAAGTATATATCCAATTTATATTGAACTCTGTGATGTGTGAAAGTATCAACATGTCAGTATTTCAGTCCTTTTCCGAAAGTAAAAGTTCGGAAACTGTGATAAAGTGTTGTTAACTGTCTTCTTTTTTAATCAAATGAAACACTCTGATCTTGAAGAATTTTGCTGAAATATATTTTTGAATATTTTAAATGTTTAATAAACCGATTTAGATGTCAGTGGTACACTTTGAGAAATAAAGCTGAAACATGTCCCTGATTTTGATGTGTTGGCTGTTGTATAAATTTCAAATGCGCTTGTTGCCTAAATTAAAGAATAAACCACTGTTGTGAATATTGAGTCTTTCGACAATGTTGGTTTGAAAAAAAAACAAAAAACAAAACCTGTGTGTGGTTTTTCTCCCAGGCATGCATTACTATATACATATACACTACATATACCAGACAAAGAGTTGATTGCACGATGCCAACACTATGCTATGTGTACAAATGTGTCAAAATACTTGTGAACATGAACTGTAGGCCAATGGCTCCTGTTATTAAATATGTAGTTGGGCTTAAACTACTGTGAAAGTCAGTATCATAATTTCAGTATCATAACAGGTAATATGATCTTCTCCAGCCTCATGTCAAGTGTATTGAAAATTGGAAAATTGAAAAATATTATTAACATCGTGAAGTATCTATGTATATTAAGCTGTAGTCAGGTTTGCCAAAAGCTTTTCAACATGGTTCATGGCTAGCAGCCCATCTTGTGATGTCTCCTGGACTGATCGATGGTATGGGAAAGTTCAGTTGTAGAATCGGAGACAGATAAGTATCATCTCTCGTAAAGCCCCCAGAAGTGAGGGCGCAGTGCTAAAATGTTCCAGTCATGTAGTTTTAGGTAGATGGGAAGGTTCAGTTGTAGAATCGGAGACAGGTAAGTGTCGTCGCTCGTAAATCCCCCCCAGTTAGTTTTGTTAAGTTTTTACTATAATTGCCAATTAACCTTCAATAATTTTGAAGGTCATGGAGTTTATTGTCCCAACATAGTCAGGTAGGGGTCACCCATGCTGGAACTTCCATCAAACAGTTTATAGTGAGCTACTGTATTTAATTGTCAATTTTTATGAATCATCAAAGGCTGGTAATGTGTCAGTCGTCAGACCCATTACGGTACTCCTGACACTATGTATGTCACTGACTAGCAAATTTGCAAGGATTTTAATGATCTTGACACTTAACATTTGTTTGTTTTCCGCATGTGTCAACATCAATTGGATTATTGTCATAATGTGGCACCATTCATTAACATTATATGATGTCGTTACTGTGTAGCATTGAAACACCCATTTTTTTTTTAAATGGTGAAAGCTTACAAATTTTTCCCAAGATGCTTTGGAAGCTCTAAATATATATATTCAGTCCATACGGGTACTGTACATTGGTCATTAGGGATCATGACACTGGGCAGGGTTGTCTACAGCACAGTCACAGTTAATTCTAACTGTAACTGCATGGTAAAGATGCTCTGTATTTCAGTGAGTAACAGGAAGTATTGAGATCTTGGTGAATAATAGCCAGGACCTTACAGTACTGTCCATGAATATGTGGTTGACCTCTGTCACGTTGCAATGTACAGAAAATGATGATTTCGTTGTGTAAGCGATTGGCTTCCTATAGGCCGTCGTTCAATGGATTGCAGTGTCATGGCTCCTGTCTAAAGCTAGCTTCACCTGTCGGAAGTCTGCACATGATATCGTACAGTACTTTAGATAGAAGTATGTATTGTAGGTTCATCCAGCATGCGGCAGTATTGTACAGTATGGTCGGGAATGACTGTAAGATGTGCAGGTTATCCAGATAATCTAGTCAAAAGTCTGCACATGATATGGTACAGTAATGTAGATCTATAGAAGTATGTATGGTGGGTTCATCCAGCATACAGCAGTATTTTACAGTATGGTCGGGAATGACTAAGATGTGCAGGTTATCCAGATAATCTAGTCAAAAGTCTGCACATGATATAGTACAGTAATGTAGATAGAAGTATGTATGGTGGGTTCACCCAGCATATATAAGCAGTATTTTCAATATGGTCGGGAATGACTAAGATGTGCAGGTTATCCATATAATGTAGTCAAAAGTCGTTCCTGGATAATTTAGTAGGATTTCGGAATACTAGGTTAGTGGAAAACTCGACTATTAGACCTATCTGTAGTGTCCATGATAATCATTTTGCTTTTCCATCATTGGGATGTGTATGTTGGTTAACCATTGAGAGGTCTATAGAGTTAAAAACTCAAAACTCGTTCCTGGATAATTTAGTAGAATTTCGGAAAACTAGGTTAGCGGAAAACTCGACTATTAGACCTATCTGTAGTGTCCATGATAATCATTTTGCTTTTCCATCATTGGGATGTGTATGTTGGTTAACCATTGAGAGTTCTATAGAGTTAAACCTTTCCTTGCAATGGTAGTGTAAGAACCAATATGACTTATTTTATCTGGTTACCAGGGAAGTGCGCATTGCCAAAATGGGTTAGATCCTCAGCTAAGCTGCATTACTTCGTTACGCTGGGTGTAATCTACGCTATAGATACACATTTACACCAAATACGAGGCAAATATTCCTAAGTACCGAACTTTGCAAATATACCTGAGACGACGAGACGTGTACTCAAAACAAGATGGATCATCTACGACTACCCACGTCCCACATACATACAAAGGATGATATCACTCATACATACACACACACAGACACATACATGCAGACACAACAACTTGGACTCCATAGATTCCTGCAGCCTGTAGCATAAGAACCCACTTAACCAGAGTACATGCATCGTGTGAAGTTCTTTAAATACGGGTATTCTTTGCGGGTACGCGTAGGATAGGCCAAATAATAAAAGTAATAATGCATGTAGCCTACAGTGAAATCTGATACAGACTAGACCATTCTTGCACTGCACCTCGTCCAATGACCCTCTGTGACGTCCCTACCCACCTCCTCCTCTGGCGGAATCTGCACACTTACCCTGCAAAAGACCTACAACCCATTTCGGAAATTTGGATTTTCATCCGTCTGAATCGACTTGTACTGTAACTTGTATTCTTTTGGGATTTTTTTGTCTTTCTACAGGATGTTTTTTGATTTATTCTAGCACCAGTCCAGGAATTTGCTTAAAATTCTGTCCCTTTTGTATCAAAGAAGGGAGGGGGGGAGGAGGGGGAGGGAAATTGTTGCGTTAAATAATCCTTTAGAGCGACTATTGGACCACAAAGAACTCTGTCCCTTTGACGTCTATTTGAACTTCAAGCTGTACTAACAGCAGTTTGCTCTCCTGGTTTTTTATTTTTATTTTTTTAATATTTTTTTTTACCTTAACCGTAATTCTCCCGTATAATACTATAGGTCAACCCACATGTATCAGCCTTTTGTTGACAAAAGACTGAGCATTTAGTCAACGATAGTTCCTCCTACAACTAAACTTATAATTGACACAATGCGCCTTCAATACAACACTTTTATCCATGTCCAGGATTGATATTTGTACGTTGCATTGTCGTAAGAAAGCAAAGAGGAAGTAAGAGGAAACGGGAATAAATATTTCCAAAGTTAACAATCCCTTTTTTGCCTTCAAATATAATTTGTCATAATTTGTAAAGTTCTCAACTTCCTTGTAAGAGCGACCAAAAGACACATGTATGCAGGGCAAGTCTTGGTCACGTTTGCAGTGTTCCAGTTCTGAGTCTTGGTTCAAGAAGCGACGTTGAAACATCACACTGTGGATTTATTAATACTTGGATATCGTACTGTACATCTGACAACGTTATAGCGTTGGGATATATTCGGGAAAGGATCCGTTGTTCCAAGACAGATGTCTGAAATGTTCGGATATGCGGCTTTCTTCGATAGATGCAAGAGGTCCCCCCCCTCTTGCGCCCATGTCACCTCCTCTCCCTCCGTGGTAGCTGGTGGTTGGAATGGTAAGAGAGGAGGAGGCCCACTAGTTTCAAACTGCCAGATGGTTTCAAGAAAGAGGTTTGTTTGCAGTAAACATTGTTTTTTTTTGGGGGGGGGGGGGTTCTGATTTACAGTATTGCTCTCATCAGCAATGTGTGATCATTGATGGCATCTAGACTCATAATACTGACATACTGTAGCCGGCAAAAGCTACATCAATATTTTGTGACCAATCTCTTGGTGTACAGTGAAACACAGAAGGGTGCAAAGGGACAAAATTAGGACAGTCGAGTCGGCGCCCAGGGGTAGGATATAGGGCTACGATGGTACATGTATGTACTGTATGTACCATGTCAATGTAGTACATTACTGTATTTTCTAGTAGATGCATACTCCCAAAAAATAGTACCTTATATAACTAGATTCATCAAATTATAAATGTCAGAACAAAACAAAACTTGTGTTTAGTCATCAAACAAGGCCAGATTCTCTACAGTACTTAACCTTTAGTTCAGTTCTACAGTCTGTACTGTACTGTACATACATTGAAAGGTCTCTCTAAGTTCACAAGCAAAAAACACCTGAGAGTAGCTTCTGTTGTCACTTGCGTGTTTAATGTCACGGTTGCTCGATCTCATCATTATAGATTAATTTTGAATAATTCACACTTGGATTAATGTTCCCTCTTCCCCGCCATGTTTTAAAATCGACCCGAGTGCTCGACGTCCAGAGTACGTTAATGAGTGATTCGGTTTTAATTTCGTTCCATTTATATTTAGCCATTCAGCCCGTTCATTGACATCGACAGGCTCGGGGTCATTAACTCGCGTTTGGCTATACAGGCCACTACAGGGTTTTTGTGATAGGTCCAACGGTAATTTTTCTTTTTTTTTCCCTTTCAGTCCATCAGATTGTTTTAGAATGCTTTTTATGAAAGGAAAATATTACACTTTCACTTACTGGCAAAACACAAGAGCTTTGGGGGGGGAGAAAAAGATTAAAACTGTACTTGCTGTATCTTCTGTGATCACTGCCATGCAGTCAGTGACTGCAGCTGTGTAGAGAGGGTAAAATAGAGCGTTTGAAAGATGTTTCAATGGAGGAGGAGGTGTTGGAAGAGGAAAATGTAGCAGAAAACTGGCTTTCATTGTTTATCAATCAAAGAGCACTTGTTGAGGGACTGATCTGCAAGGAAAATATTTCAAATGAGAGATTTGTAAAGTGGTAATGATTAATTTATCTTTGTTTTCAAGTAAGTTAAGTATTTGGAGAGGCAATAGTCTGTACTAGGCATGCAGGTCAGGTCTTTACATACTACCAGACACAGTACAGGGTACGGTATGTATTTATATCATATAGTGGAGCTTGTTGTGTTATAGTAGGGAGAAATCTTAATAAAATAAAACTGTTAGCAAACTGCTGATCCACTAGAGAGCCTGTGTAGGAGAATGTGTAAAAGTAAGTTGGCCTGACATTTCGATCCTAGCAGGATCTTCTTCAAAGGCTAAATGACAAGTAACAGTAACAGAACGTCAGGCCAACTTACTTTTACACAGGGAGAAATCTTGTTAATATCGGGGAATGACAATTTGTCCTCCGATATCGCACAGCCAAATAGGCTACGTAAATATAGACGAGGATTTGCTATTCGAATGCACTGTAAATGTTTTTGTAGGCCGCAGGAACCGTACAGTACTGTAGGTACCATTCAAGACAAAATTTCAGTCTTTCCAAAACTGCTGTGCAAGATTTGAACGTTAATTTATTCCCGGTAGAATAGATGACTGTTTTGTAAGATGATATTGCATTTTTTTCTTTCTTTTTTTGGCATATCAGTTTTATGTCTTACTTGTTAACTTGGGCAAAAAAGGATATTTTTGAAAGAATTGGTGGTTAAATGCTTACATGATCCAATATTATAACTTACAAAAAGGTAAGTTTTGTATATTTACTTCCTGTCCTCACAACCTCAGTATCCTCGCTCTACTGTTCCTAGAGGTAACCCGATAAACCTGTCCTGTCCGGTTGATGCCCAGGAGGGTTCTTACATGTATGTAGATTGAAGACAGCTATTAAAAGTAAAATGTCACTCAATTGCTCGTAAACTATACCTAGATTTAACCAGGAACTCTTTTTCTAAGGGTGGGGGAGGGGTGGGGAGAGGAAGGGGGGGGTTAGTGTGTTAAATTCCTGTATAGCAGTGTAAATTGAAGGAGAGCCAATGGGTCAACTGGCTCCTTTGCGAGTGAGGTAAAGTAGGTCATGCTTGTACTGTAAACTAAATGTTTACCAGTGTAGTGAATAGTTTCATAGGGAAGTGAACCATTTGCTTGTGTTCTGCTGCCCTTTAGAATCAGATAGATTATAGAGCCTAATGTAGGTTACAGGGCATAATTTATCAAGTATGGCATCGATTTTGCGATACCAAAGTTGGCAAGTTTGCTACATATCTATAGATATAAATATATATGTATGTCATTTCTGTAGTGACTTATTGACCTATTTTTTAGCTCCCATTAAATCATTTAACATTGAGCTCTTGTCTTGAATTTGAGAAACGGTGTCACCAAAGTGAGACAAGCTTTAAACAATATCACAAATAGATCGGAGTGTTACTATGGGAAAAACTCTTGAATTCTATGGATTGAAATTCATTCATGATATATCTCAGCAGCAGGGGAGGTGGAGGGGCAGGGTGGTGAGGGGGGCGGAAGGGAGGGGTCGCCAATACCATGTGACTTATATTGATGGGTTATTTACAAGGCCAATAACTCTCATAGATTTGAAAGTCTCTTGTTTACTCTTTAATAGGAAAAAGAGGGTCTGGGTTATGATATGTTTAGAATCGAATCATTACATACTTGTTACTCTAATTGGTCATAGATCTGACAAATGGACTCCAGGTAGGTAAGGCTCGTAAGGTTGGTAAAAGATGCCAGAGAGGTTTTTGCCCAAAGGCAAATAGCTGCCTTCAAGTTCAAGGAGTGCATGGTTTGAGTTGTATTTTGAAACAACAATGTGGGGGTGAGGGTGAGGGTGGGGGGGGGGAAGCTAATGCAGTAGCCAGTAGGTATAAACATATCATATTGGACAGATCTTCAAGGAAAATGAGATAATGTACAGAACATTATCTACAGTACAGTACCTTGAAAACAGTCAAGTTTGTCCTTACATTTAATTCATCAAAGTTGCACCGAGAATGATGACATTAGTCAGTTAGACACTTTTAATCAGTCATGTAGCCATGTTATCATTACCATGCACATGTATACATGGCTATGTACAGTAGCTACAGTACATCTTCCAGTCAGACTTTGCAGGGTTATATCGAACAGATCTGAAGTATGATAACATCCGCTGTCCGAGTACAATCAAGTCCATCAATACAGAGGTAGAGTTCCCCTTGAGTACAGTTGCTAAAGCTGAATGTACAAGAAGTTGAACAACATTAGTAATCTTGCATCAATAAGTATAGTCTGTATATATATGATAAATTTCCCAAATACTCCGAATACCACCCATTACATGTATATATCCACGAGGATGAGGACCGGTGCCAGAATACTGAATACTAGTATTGAAAGGAACTCTTTGATAGCCTGGTATATGTAATTATGGGTAAATGTTACGGGTAAAATATTACATGGTTACAGGCGGACTATTGACAAACTTGTGTATCAACGCAACACAAAACGCAGCTTTGATGGCACTCGTGTTTCAGATAATATCACGACATTGTTAAAAAGGTTCATTTAAAGTGTACATGTTCTCTCTCTACGATTCTCCATGTAGTTCCCCTTACACAGTTTTATATCGGTGTGTAACAGCTGGTTAATAGCAGCGCCAGGCCCCTTATGTTTTGTCCTTGACTTCCTGATACTGTATATATCAGTGTTTTGTTCCCACTGACCTTTTTCTCTATACCCATAGTTTGCTTCAGTTGCGTAAAACGTGGAGCATTTGGTATACATTGTGAACTCTTCCTATTTCATGGTTTAAATAGCAATGATACATGTATTGAGGTTTCTTTCTGTTTTAAATACTGTGTGCGTGTGTGTGGGTGTGTTCCCGTTTGAAATGCCTTGAAAAGACACTTTCGGTTTTAGTGAACGTTAATACTCAACAAGGTGTATTGAAGACCAAACGAAGTCTAAAACTCTAAATAATGCATTTGATATCAATGCACCTACAGTATATTGCATACTGTACATGTACATGTTAAACTCTGGATATGATTTTGTGTGCGAATTGATAGCACCTGGCGTCCTGGCATCCATGATGTAAAGTAAA
>JXUT01136574.1:0-35056 GCA_000934455.1 Apostichopus parvimensis
TGCTGCATGCGGGGTCAAGTGTCACAAAAAATGGCTTTAGTTTCGATATATAGCTCCATCTTGCACAAGGCACTCATAATATATAAATGTATAAAAAGGACTCCTCTCTTAAGAAGATTTTCAATTAAAAATAAATAAATACAAATAAAACACACAGAAAATGCTGCGTTCGTGCAGCCTGAAATCTGAACACATGTGCTTAAACGTCAGCAAGCATTTTACAAAATTATTTTCTCATAAATTGTTTATATGGCCTATCACTCGTATATGGATCAGGCGCATGCGATTAAGTCAGGGCTATATATCCTCAGGATATGGCCTGATTGAAGCTAAATACTTTTTTTTCGAGGTAGGGGATGGGATGTGGGGCGGCATGGGTTTTTATTGGGAAGGGAAGGAAACAAATGGTAACAAAATCCTACATACGCATCACATGCCAAAGCTTCTGTAATATTGCCATAATCACTGGGAGGGTGAGAACTCCTTGTAAGGGGATAACCAAAATGATGCAGAACATAATGTTGGAGATTTCCTAGGAATCCTACATGCCCGTAGCTAGGCCGGTCGCCCCTGCACACTATACTGTGTGTCTGCCACTATCATGTGTAAACAGAAACTTCACAAGTTACAGGACACGAGTATATTGTCCCCTCCCTCCTTGACCTAATGGTGCCCCCACTTAAATTGTTGGTATGCCTCAGACTCAGAAACAAATACAGATATAGAATTAATGTGATGCATGCAACAATCGCTTCGTTGCCTTAATTTCGACAGCGATATGTTGCTATATAAAATAGTATTTTAACATATGTACCGCATATTGCTTATTGACCTATTGTTCTAGGATAAAGTGAAATCAACCAGGCTTAGTTTAGTATATATGTTGCCCCAATCTACAATATTTATATTGTATAGTAGACTACTCTGATGACAAAAGTTCAAACGTTGCACGAATTCACCCCATGTTGCTATAAAGTATAAGACCTATATTTACTTTACCAAGTTCCTGCCACGATTTCAACTCTTGAGTATAATACACATACGGGATTATCTCCATCGCACAATCGTTCATTCGGCCTAGCGTTATATATATACTGACTGCAGCTGTGAGACATGTATGCTAAATGAATTTCAAGTGTTGACAAACTGTCTGCATGGCTGCAATTATTCATTTTCCGTGGATTTTGTTTGACAAATATGATTGGTCACAAAGGACACTATGGCTTCATTAAAACGAACTCAATGCAGACGTGTACGAGTTTTCACAGAATCCTCTATTGGATCCGCAATATGTGTCTCCGTTAAAAATTCCAAGAGGGAACATGTTTTAGCCATATGGTGTCACAGATTGTTACTTTGCCTATCGTATGACAGGTGCCTGGTCAATCAAGACTACACACACCTCAGACATAAACCATAAATCATTCGTCGTCAAAATGAATGATACTTATTTACCAAAGTGACTTTTGAAATTTCAAGCTGTTCTTTTCGTATCCCCACGTGGGCTCTCTATGTGACTCTCAAGAGTATACATATATTCCGTTCCGGATGTCAACAGTATGTAATTGTTACACGCAATGCAAGCATGGGTACAATATGTCCCATCTTAACAACAATGTATGCACAAACGTTAACACAGTATTCAACACAATAATGAACCTTGTGCTGTTCCTTTCCCGTTGGAGTATTAACATGTGCAAACGTCACAGATATAGGACGGGCATATCTCATAGGACCGTATGTAAGACGCCAAGTTTGTCTCGCGAGATGCTTAGGCAGCTGGTCGTAGGCCTACTTGCAACATGTATTATGTTGCCGTTCCACCATATACACAAATACAGTTGGAGCTCAAAGTATACAGGTTAATTCAAGAAAGAAAGAAAGATATTTAGTATAACGATCGAGTCCATCTTAACCTCTTCGTAAGAAAGTAGATAGACCTAAGCCTAAGTTACGGTTTAGTTTATAAACTTCGAGACTGACGTTGTTATCGTCACTATGTTTTGGAAATGAATATATCGTTGATAAAAAGAAGGAACAAGGGGCATAGTTAAGTGACTGAGAAACTAGTTGACCAGGGTTAAGACTACTGTTTAGTAATGAAATAAAACAATCCGCTAGACTAAAAGTACACCTGCTTCTCCTCGGTCCATCCACGTCGACAATTGGCCATGGGCCTCACTAATACAAACTTACAAAGTATATGTGTCTATAAAGGGGCTAATCGACAGAAATGTCTCTAGGGGTCGCCATGGCCTCCGACGCTGCAAATATCAAAATCTAATTTCGTTTAATGGGAGAAGTGTTCCGAGCCATGCCGTTTGTCCACGGCAAACATCTCACGTTTTGTCATTCTCGAAACCGAGTCACAAGTCGCTAAACCACGGCAGAAATAAAAAATAAACCTAAACGCTGTTTTTGAGCTACAAAAGAAATATCACGCTTTCAGTACGTACTAGCAAAAGCTTCGATATAGCCATGACTGGCCGCGGGGACAATTCTGTCAGCACGCCCTCTTTTCGCACACTTCATTTTCAAGTAGGCCTATATGAAATTGTAATGTTTTATCCTATATTTTGTAGGAACCCCTCCATATTTTCTCCTCCCTCCGGGCTGTGGTTCCCAGAACCAACCAGGCTTCCCCGTTCTCCATGTACACTATAGTGGCTCTCCAATGTTACATTTAGACTTGATTAAGTCTCCATCTCTGCACCTGATCGGCCTACTTGTTCCATCCTTGCTGTTTTGGACAAGTGGATATCAACTGAACTGTAGGAAATTAAACCTAAAACAATATCTCTCATATGGAAGATTTTTTTTTACTTGTTCGATGAAGGTGCTGTTTACAAGCATATGTCTGCTATAGGTTATTGATAATAGATAAGCTGCTTCTTTTTATAAGCAATCTTTCCTTTCCTTCACCAGACATCAAATTCCCTTGCATGGGCTTTGTATGAACTCTCCAGGCACCCAGAGGCAGAAGAGAGACTGTTTGATGAGGTAGATTCGGTGATGAAGTCTGCTGATGTTTCTACAGCAACTCATAAGGAATTATCGCAAATGCCATTCCTCAAAGCAATAATGAAAGAAACCTTAAGGTAATCCACATTGTCATGAATATAGGTTTAAATCAATCGTGATTTTGCTTGAACCTGCTTGAAATTGTTCCAAAAGTTTCAAAAGAAATGTTTTTGACGATTTCATCCTTGCAAATTATTGAGGGTCAAATTCAAAAATAACTGTAATGTAACAAAACTCTCCGAAGGTCGCAATAAATTAGGTGTAAGAAGTTCCTCATAATACCTTACTTACTTCTCGTCTCTCCAACGGATATTGATGCCTATATTGTAGCTATATGAGAGCAAAGCACTTTTAGATTAACATTTTAACTTTTTGCCTCTCTCTTTTTTACATCTCGCAGGTTATATCCAGTTGTTCCCGCCAATAACAGAATTCTTGATAAAGACGTCATCATTGGAGGCTATCACATTCCGAAGAAGGTAAACAAAAAAGCATACACAACAACAACAACAAAAACAGACTTATTGTGAAAATGTTGCCAATTTACATCCTTTAGTCGCTTAAAAATAATGATAGCAAAATCACACGATTAATTCCGAAACCGGATTCGCAAATCAAAAATAGAGCGAGCTTGTGGTGCGATAATCATATATTTTACGATGGATTCAAATTCGAAACACGTAACAATGCAGTAACTTAAACCTACATAGATTATTTGTAATGACATGTTTTTCTTACGACCTAAGTTAGGTCATTACTTCTAAGGTCAAGTGTACAACCCATAAACAAAATAATTTGAAAGAGTTTTGGGGATTCTCATATTACACCGGTTTACTAAATAATGGTGACCATCACGTTAACTTCACCAAGTGCCGTAAACATCACGTATGGTTATGACTGTGATTGTAATTTGTAATTGTGACAGTAACAGATAACAGTATAACGGTGACAGTAACAGTGACAGTAGCGGCAAAAGTAACGGTTACATATAACAGTTATAGTAACAGATAACAGTAACAGCTACAGTAACAGTGACGATAACGATGATTACTGTTATTAACATTTTCTGTCGTTTGTTTCATAGACAGTGATTGGTTCCCTCCAGTTCGTGATGGGGCGGGACCCATCCATCTTTCCAGAGCCAAATAGCTTCTTACCGGACAGATGGTTGCAGAAGGACGAACAAACAGCCGCAAAGAGCGCCGCCTTTGCATCCATCCCATTCGGTTTCGGTCCAAGGATGTGTATCGGGAGGAGAATAGCTGAGCTGGAGCTTCACCTCGCTCTAGTCCAGGTAAAAATCATAACGGGTTCATCTCAAATTGCAGTATGCTAACTCTAAAAATAGCTGACAGCCACGCAGGCTGTCTATTAACTAAGGCGCCCTCTTGTCTCCCTTGACCTTTATTGCGTAGACCTTTCTTTGACCTTCCTTGACCTTGACCTTTCTTACGAAGTTTACTCTTTGTTCACAATCTGCCTAAAATTAGATTGCAGGTATATTCAACTGGCGTATTACGGGGAGTAGGGAGAAGGGGGAGGAAGTTAAAGATGAGTGATGTGAGATGGGGGGGGGGGAGGGCCTCTCTTGGATAAAGTCATTCGAACGACCTTCAATACCATGAAAACAATGACTTGAGACTTTGCCTCTATTAAGTCGGATGCAATTTTGGCAATGTGGTTATAACAACTCAAACACCCCCTCCTCCTCCGTAGTCAAAAATTCAAAGTCCAAACGTTGAGATTAAAACCGACATGATACAATGTTTTTCTCTCACTATCCAGTTTCGGTGTCAGTTTAATCATGATACGTTTAATTTTAATTATTATTATTAGTAGTCTTGTCTTTTTAAATTGCTGACAATATAGTTGAAAACTGTATTTAATATTGTGAACATTGGTTTCACGTATTCAAGATAGAAATACTCAGCTTGAAACCATTCTTATCAATTTATATGATTTTCTTTCTTCACAGATATCAAGAAACTTCAAGCTCCAGTTTCGAGGGAAGTCTGCAATTAAACCGGCAATCAGGGGTCTGATGGTGCCGGGAGGGGCTGTTAAAGTATCTTTCGTTGATCGCTGATTTTGTATTAATCAACAGAAGAGGAAAACTACATCATAATCTTCGGATTTTGTGCCGCAAAGGTTCTCTTTATAGGATCTGTTGATCTGGCAAAATCCCAGCACGAAGTATGCAAATTAGCATTAAACATGACGTATATGGGACGAAGGATTAGAAGTGGGAACAACCGTCCTCCCCCCCCCCCCCCCCCCCCCCACCCGGCCATTCGTAGCAATTTATGTCTACTATTTGGGACACATAAGATTTGCAATTTTTGGCTAAAATCCTTTTGACGTCATCGAAACCAATGTACGTCAAAAACTGTTTCTTCCTTTTTGAAAAGTTCTTGTTGTTCAAGTTTTCATTCACAATTAATACATTTTAAAATGGTATAAAAAGCAATGTATATATAAACAGACCTTTGATGACCCAAATTAACCCCCCAAAAAATGTTATAATAAAATTATGATATTTCAATCTCGTCACTTTTTATTGACGGCTCATTTTAACCATTTAATATTTCCTTACTGGAATTATGGATTATTATACCTGAAATGTGTAAAGTGATCGTAAAAATAAAGCCAACTTATGAAGATCATTTTAACCAAAGATATTTATACCCTTCATATGCAGCAATCGCCTTTACTTGTTGGCCTTTTGTTCACCAATATGTTTTTTTTAATCTTTCTGTTGTATTATATTTCATTTTTTTTCTAAACCATAATACCGTATCCCATTTTGTATTCTGTAATATTTTTTAGTTCATTATTTTCTAAACCTCATTATTTAAGAATCAATAAATCAATTGTATTTAACTTCTTAAATGTTAACATCACAATATATTTACGTTGCTTTTAATTGTTATAATTTATTATTTGTTTAAATGAAAACATAATGTATTATGTTTCAGATCGAGTCAGATCGGGCTCGTTGCGGCATGTGTGATATATGTTTTATTAATACTTATCAGATATGGAGGAAACAGGTCACGTGAAAACAAAGTGTTTCCATTATAAGCATGAGTTTTCTTAAATACGAGGCGCCTTTAACCATCAAATCGACTACTATAAAAAAAGAAAAGAAAAAAAGGTAGAAAACAAAAGGACAGGCACTGGGCACTAACAATGTCAAGAAGGACGTATGAGTTCTCTTTTCCTGTGTTGTCGCTTGACCAATTGCCATTAGCCGTTTGATACCCTCGATCAAGTACGCATGCGTAGACTGAGTTCATCAGTGAAAATAACTAAATCTCTTCTTTGCCTCCATGAATTTGAATCAATCTGAGTGTCACTTTGAGTGTTAACTTTCTCTTTACGCAACCACTCTATACTGTCATCCCATATCATGCTCCAAAGCACTCGTACTGACAGTATGATCAGTTCCTAACCTTTATCTGATCCTAATGCTAATACCATTCAGTACTGTCCTATCTGATCATGCTCCGAAGCTATCGTACTGACAGTATGAACAGTTCCTAACCTTTATCTAACAATAGAAACAGGATATTATTTTATACTGCTCATATTGTCAGTACGAGTATACTTTGAATCGTGACATGAAAGTATACAGTTTACAAACGTTATCCAAATTATGTGTTTTACGGATGGTGTGTCTAATTAAATTGTTTAAGTGATGAAAGATATTCTGGAAAAAAAATCGTTCGTCTTAAGTTGAATATAATTCTGAGTGATACGTCAAATTATTAATGATATTGATTTAGCAATAAGTTTTTCTCTTATTGAAGGGAAGTTTCGTGACTAATCTAAATAATACGGGTCTGTAGTATGATATCACCATGTATATGATAATAATAATAATAATAAATCATATTTGTATCAAGTATTTGAAGAGTATTATTGACAAAAAACAACAACAAAGATAACGGTACTAAGAGTTGTAAATATTTCTACGTTGTAAAACCTTAAAACGTGTACGCTGTGTAGGCGCTATATAGGCTTGTTAAACCTCTAAACCATACAGTATATATGCGGACATATGCTATGTAACAAACCCATTTAGTCCAATTCATCTTTCTTCCATCAAACCTCCATTTGCGAGAAGGTAACAAATTAAAGATGAAATCAACGTGAAAAGCATAGGTTTACATGCAGTAAGCAAGTACATTATATGTAATTTCGCTCTCCATTGGAATGGGTTTCATCACCGCCATTTTGGTAACTAACTCGTGGCATATGCATGGCCATCAATTCGAGATAGGAAAAAGTATTGATTTGAATCATAAAGGTAACTTTGGTCAAATACTTTGCATTCTAAAGCATGATTTTACGTTTGGGTAAATTAGGTGATGGCTAAAAGCAGGCAGGATCTTGCTGGGAATCGGTACTAAATAGTCCGGCTTATTATAACTTCGATTCACTTGTTTCTTAATTTCTTTTTACTATAATTAAGATTACTAAAGTCATTATTAATTATTCTTTTGTACACATGAAAATGGTATAAAGTACTTCTTCTCATCACTGATAATATGTGCAATTAAAAATATTAATGTAGATAAGTTTGCCCGACCTAAATGTCAAACCTGAAGTTACCAAATTTCATCCCGATTATAATATGCATATTGACTTTCTGTGAAAGTATTTTCGGCTGAGTGTTGCAAATTTGTTTCAAAAGGGCAAACAAATATAGGGTAGCTGACATTCACGAGATGCTATACATTAACATGCTAGTAAAGTAATACTTTTTAAATAAAAATCACCCAATATAGAGCCTGGGCACGATGACCAAACGACTAGACTGGTCCACTTTCAACCCCAGTCCGCTAACATCGAGACTGTGACTGTGTGATCACGACGATGTGACGTCACATGTGTATCGCGAGTCCCTCGGAAAGGGAATAGATCTACACATGATCTTTATTATGACAAAATAGTCGGATTAAAGGTAGTCAGTGTAGACCCCAAATCATAGCTAGAAGTTTTCAAAAGTACTTTCCCTGAGGTCTTTACTCTCCAAATTGTTCTAAGATATTATTATGGAACACACAAGATGATTGAATGTCCCAGTGAGTAAAATTTCCTCTTAGGTTGTGATAAGAACAGTTTAAGAATTTCGACCAAATTTGAATATCTAGCATATTTGGGGCCAATACAGCATACCTTTAAATCTGTGCGGTGAATGCTGGATGTCTTTGGTTAACTATATATAGACAGTTTACGTTTGACGCCCTCTATTATTATATGCACCATCATAAAACAGAAATCATTTATTGATTAATGGTGTAATTAATTAATGGTGTATGTGTGTGTTTGTCTTGGCCTTCTCACAACTGTATGGTGATATGGAACAAAAGAAATTCCTGTCACAATTTGTAGAGCAATAGTCATCAGAGAATAATGGCTAGAATAAAGGGAAATGTGATCGGTTGTAGCAATACAATAAGAAACAATTCTCAGTGCTTGTATTCGTTTGTCTGTTCGCTTCAAATGAAACTTACATGAGAGAGCTGTCGAGGGTAACGATGGGGGGTCAGGTGGGCGAGAGGGGTGATGTGGCAGGAGGGATCAGAATATTAAGCCATCAATTATCCAAACAGATGAACATCTCTTTCAGAGTTAATCGGGATATACTAATTAAGATATCATTCTAATTATATATTAAACGTTACAGAATTAACATCTGTCGCATTGCTACCATTTTGTCTGAAGAACAACAAATATATTCACCAGAATCACAAAAAAGAAAGGAAGAAAGAAAAAAAAAGATCTCTTAATGAAGATAATTTCGTTTCATTTCTTAATTGACAATTCCAATTCTCGGATTCTGGTCACTGTGGTGTAATTTTCCATTTGAAGAATTTCTTAGTGTCCCAATGGAGTCTTTATTTACGATGACAAATCTTACAAATGTACTATAATAAAATCTGACAAATCCAGGTTTAACATTCAAGTTGATTATGAACAGTAAGACCCCGGATGGCACGCTGCTGAATGTGGGTGGGGAGGGAGGTGGGGGAGGGAGGTGGGGGGGAGAGCATGGAGTGAAGGGGGAGGGAATATCCCTTGTGGACACAAAATCAAATCAACCATAACAAATGCTTGGTTAAGCAATAACAATCTTTCTTTTATTTATTTAACTTTTGTTTTTCTCATTTTTCCATTGTACACATTTCATGTTCATGGTATATCCACTTTCTATCACAATCTGTTGAAATCACAACACGTGAACAATGTTACATCATGTACGGAAACAAAACAGAAAAAACACTCTTCCAATACCTTTGGTATGAACACATCTTCAGCAGTAGAATAACCTTGTACTCAAAATCTTCTTTTTCATGCCTTCGTTGTAACATATATTATTATTATTAGTAATATAATTAAAAAGGTTCACAACAGACAGCTTCTACATTTGTTTTAAGCACATCAATGTTTGAATAAAGAAAATTAGAGTCACAAGATCACAACATGAATATTCAATATGAATCATGAATATGAATCATGTGAACTAGTCACCTCAGTACCACAAATTGGTCTGCACTTTTCAAATAATTAGACATCCCCTCAGCTCAGTCCACAGTCCTACCCACCATTAATTTAGCTGGTAAATCCATAACAATGTATCAGAAAGCCACAGAGATATGCTTAACACACGCATACATATGTATACTTATGTATGCTTATAGATGCATGAAAACAGTTCTTTATCAGATACCATAATTCTATCCCAAGTGACTACCTTGTTTGGTTTTATTTACATATTTCCCGTTACCTATTCTGCTTTCCTTAGTTACCAATTACTTAACTATTTGTCCTTCACATTCACATCTACCCTAACCCTTCCTTCACCCACTTTTTGTTTGATTTTTCTGACTATTTAAAACTCTGAAACTGTCTGTATGTTTTAACCTCAGATGCTTCAGGTATTTATAAGTATAATACAGTTGGCAAAATACAAATAAATACAAATATTGGCTTAAGATTGTTTTTTAAGCATATTATAAAAAAAACTATTCAGAGTTCAATACTTTCTCACTATCACTAGGAAGTCAAGACATAAACAATAGCCATCCCATTAGTAGAAGACAAGACTGTGTTTGAATACATTAAAGCTCTGCAACCATTCATAAATAAGAAAACTTTGAGGAACTATGGTTACCAAGGTTACAACAAAAAAGGTTGCATGCACATAGTAGTAGTCTTGTCTTCATTTTCACACCAACTTTGAAATCCCACCATATTCACATATGTGATTGTTTCATACAAGCATTATGTGAGATGTTTATATCAACATGTACAGTTAGACAAAAAACAATTTTTCTTGTCCTAACAGTTAATGAATATAATGAAGATAATGACTATATCCTGATTCAGATATGCAGGATATGCCAAGAGATATGCACTATGAAACAGTTGTTTCCCTTGTCTAAGTGCAGATAGTTAAGAAAAAGGAAAAGGAAGTTTGTTTTAAAGGTTTAAAACATTTGTTGCAACACTGATAAAGCAGCGATATATATATATATATATATATATATATATATATATATATATATATGTATGTTGGTTGGTTGGTGTCTATCTTGGCACAGAGTGCACTATGTCCAGTGGACATAGTGAGGTATAGGTGAGAATCAATCGAACAAACATCTTTAGAAATTCATTGCATGTGGATATAAAACGTTACTTGACAAATATCATCATTTCCAGGTGAAAGAAAAAACAAACATTTTTAAGACATCGTTTTTACCTTCTTTCACCTATTGCTCATCATCGTTAATATAAGATTAATAGTTATTTGAAATAACCTTAGTTACTGCACCCTATTATCTGTATCAGACAAACTGGTTCACCAAACTGGACCCCTCTAACACCAATAGCCCGCCCCTCCCCCACAAAAAAAGGGAAGAATAAACACATAAAACACAAAAGACAGCACCATAAGCTATCAAACTAATTAATTAGTCACACTAATTAAGTAAACATTATTGGATAATGAGCGTTATTGAAAGCTTTCTATCTTTGAATTGCACTACAGAATTAATTCCACACATAAGAATCCATTGAATAACTATATACAGTGACATGCAATCTTAGTATGGCTGTAAAGAACAAGAGGTATTATTATCTATGTTATTACCTATTCAACGCCAATTGCACTGTCTGTGTAAACTGGTTGAAGGCCACACCCTCCCCTCACTTCCCCGCCCCCCTCCACGTACCTTCCATTCTTACCTGCTTTATCACACACAACTTACCCACATTTTATGTAGAGATGAGTTATCGGTGACATCTTCAAATATCATCTTATTGGTTCAATATGAGATAGATTTTCAACAAATACTAGACTATAGACCACACATTAGATGCTAGAGTACTACTGTTGCGAGCAGGCAGGTATGTGAAAAGCCTAGTAAATACTTTCTACCAAATACTGTAAAGGTTGCCATAGTGAAGCATCAAAATGCTTTGGAATGTGTCAAAATGACTGTGGATTTTTTTCGTTAATTTAAATCGAGGAACTGAGCGAATAACCTTTTTGTTGGTCATTTCATGCTCCAAACATCAACATAACATCAGGAAGGCTAAGCTGCATTATTATTCTTTATTCTTAACATTTAGTTTAGTAACAGCAAGCACAGAATTGTATCATGAAGAACAAGCATTATGCATTCAGTACATCAGAATAATTCTGGCCTACAATCAAGTCTAAAGAGGTGACATGACATTTGTAATTAGCACTTGCAATCAAACTGTGCGCTTAGTATAAATATTTTCACATTAAACGACATAAATGGCAGTGAGACAACGACATCATTTCAACTGCACACACTACAATCATTCAAATATCTAAATGGACAAGATTCAAGCGTTCTTGAGAGATATTATTCTACATATGGAAGAATTGAACCCGGATTACAAGAATCAACTGGAAAAAATGAACTGAGAGTACTTCAGACTTTATCTCTCTCCAATTATGCTAATAATATCACATTTAACATTTGGCAAACAAAGGGAAACTAACCCAAATTAACATCAATGATATTGGAAAACCGAAATATTAACATCTAGTTCATAAGTAATTTCAAAATATAATTACTGAGTTTCAGTCCCAAATTCTAACAGTTATTTGGGGGTCATTCGTGACTTTTGTGTTAAACACATTATGATTAAGGTCCGTTAACACATAAAGTTTTAGTTCTGTACATCACAGGATTTCAGCTTTTTTTGTTACCCCCATAAATTATCTCTCTACAACAAATTTTATCACATGCAATTTTTTTTCCTACATATTATCCAGAATATCTACTAGCCGTTTTAAACTTTCCGATGAAGAAAGACCACTCTTTATTTCAAACCTGCATTTCATCTATTACAATATTACTACAAACCAAAACTTGTAATGAGTATAATGCCCAGTTACCCCATAAGCTCAATAGTTACGTAGACCACTAATAGTTGGCACTATAACAAATTGAAAGATACGACCACCATGAAAACAAATTGAAGATCACAAAAACAACGGAGACATCTAGCATTTATTAAAACATAAACAAATTTTATGCCCTGACAGAGCTAGTTTTGCCACAATTTTCTTGCAAATCTCAAAAAATTCCACGATGATAACTAAAGAACAAAAACGAGATAGAAGAAAAGTGTTTTAAACTCTTAAACATTCAGATTTCTCCTGAAAGTGATTTTCATGCAAAACTATTTCCGAAAAAAAGAAAAGATTGAACACTATTTTCAAATAAAGTAATACTATAAATAATCTACTGATGATGTCAATTTTTAGAAGTAGACCACATCCTAGCACCAACCTGAATTATTCCTCCCATGATCTTCACAGATCCTGCTGCGACAAACTAAATTCTGACACATTATTATCTGATGAGACGAGAATTGTTACAGTGTGCTTTGCTTAATAGTGCTGCATGTTTATCTTGCATGATACCAGTCGCCAAAATTTGTTTACCTTCAGGCTTCGCCAAAGAAAAATCCTCTGCTTGACAGATTTGCTTAACTCTGGAATTGTTTGTCCCTCTTCATCTTATTCTCTTTATTTTTGAAGTTGAAACAAAGTGGGAAGTAGAGGGCGGCATATTCCTCTAAACCATCACAGGAGCTGGTTGGCCAGTTTGTCTTGGTCTGGGAGCAGGCGGTTCCACACTGTGTGCTGGTGCAGATGGCCTTAGTTTCAGGACTATAAAAAGAAAACAGAAAAAAACCAAAGGAATACAAGTTTTTAACAGTCATGAAATTTTTCCATCTTGCTTAAAACCTTTTCCAGTTGTTTGAGATATAGTTTTTAAGTTTATCTTATGGAAGTGGGAATTTACTTAACTTAATACAACCGATTGTTGTGCATTCATATTATGTTACGTACCAGTTATGAAAAATTCAGACAGCAGAAATATATTATTTCCATGGTGCATCTATATTATCCCAGCAGGTTTGCTTCTAGTTCATCATCAGTATCAAACATATCAACTTTGAATGTCACAAAGAACATTAAGAAATTGTGGAATACTAAGTCTACTAGGATGCTAAGGAAATGTTCCTCTTTGGTTCATCAAACTACATTGATCTCCTGAAAGAGTTTTTCTCTGCTAACAAAAGTTAGTGACTAATACTTACACTGTAGTCTTCTCATAGTTTATATGTTTCCTAAAACTTTCCAAATAATACATTTTTCCCCTTCATGAAGACATTTTCGCTTATTTTGTTACAGATATCAACCTTCTTGCCTCTGCACCTTATAGAATTCAGAAAAATAAAACACCCCCTTCTGTCCCAAATTCCATTTCTCCTCTAATGCTTAAAGTCACCTCTACTACTTGTTAAACTTTTAGAAAGTCAATGACGACAACCACCAGAGTTTGGAATGTCACGACCGACCCAATCATAGTTTAACAATGTTATCACAAAACTAGAAAATCAATGATGCTTTAGCTTAATTGACTTTTGCACAATCTGTTTCTAACACCATGAGGGTAAAACCATTACTTTATAACCGAGATGAACCATTTTGTCTTTTTACTTAATAAGGGAGAATAAACCTTTCTGTTTGTTTTACTTTACAACCGAGATGAATCATTTTGTCTGTTTACAACCGAGAATAAACCATTCCTTTTCCACACTTTATGACCTAGAAATAATAAACCATTCTGTTTGTTTACTCTATGACCTAGAAATAATAAACCATTCTGTTTGTTTTACTTTACAACCGAGATGAATCATTTTGTCTGTTTACTTTACGACCGAGAATAAACCAATTTGAGATACTGCTGCTTGTCAGACCACTGTTCTCTTACAAATTCTGGGAAGCTTCTTAGTATTACTTCCATACCATTCCTTTATCTACAGTTGCAAGCTTCTGCCCCTTCCTATACTTCACACTTTCAAATACGTGAAATAAAACAAATTTATTCCAACATCCAGGACAGAAATAATAAATTCCAACTGTTGTGCCTGGCAGACCACATTCACTGTCCTTGCCAGAAATACCAATTGTGTATCATGTGAGTAATACAACAGTCAGACATTCCCTTAAACACATGCTAAAAGCAGGCAAAATCTGGCTGAAGCCAATTTTTCAAAAATGGGTTCTGAGAATTAATATTTTACATACATTTCCATTTAACTGACATCAAACACATAGACTGTTTGACCCCTGTGTTTAACACGGATATGCCACTAATAGTTGTAAACAAAATATCTGAAGTTTGAATGGCCATATGTCAATTGGACTTAGACTGTCCAAAGAGAGATAGGCAGTACTTGGCTTTCAATATCCATAGTTTTACATACATGTAGGCCTACACATACAGAAAATTAGCTTAGCTCTAGGTTTTAACATTTGAACTCACAAACACATCATCCTATCTAACATGCTAGGCCTTCATTGATAGTACTAGCGTACCTATAATCTTTTTTCAAAACTTAATGCTAACCACTGACCACCTTTGAAACTTTCATTCATATTGCTTTTATAAAACACTTACTTACAAATGTGTAAGCATTAAAGATGTTAAATGTAGGCTACCATAATCTCATCAGCCTAACCTGTCTGTTATAACATTAGGAGCTAAGGTTAGGCTTAAGAACAACAACAAACATTGGATGTGTTATACATATAGGCCTAGTAGCCTACCAGTAGTACTGTCAGTACATGTCGAGGACTGTATGGTAGGCTATACCTGGCAATTTTATTTTTCAGATGACACATTTGAGGAGTTAAATCGTTGTGGTGTCCTCTTTGCTAAGGCCAGCTCCATTGATATTTTCCTGCACTTCTCTTTGGATATCATCATTTCTGTCATTTCTCACTGTTTATAGTATGGTGCATACAGTGCACAGGGTAATTGTAAGTTGTGTACACTGTTAAGATCAGCGAATGTGTGAAATTTTACAAGATCAATAAGACAGAACCATAATGATATCAATCTCATTCTCTCTAACATGGGCATCAACTTGGAAATACAGACTGACAGTTAGATACTTTGCTGAGGCATGAGAGACTACTTTGCTAATGCATTAGAATATAAGATTGATTATGCCAACAGAGCTAAAACTGCAGAGTCTATATGTTGGTAGACATTGCAGTGAAGACTGAATGTATGACACTAGCAGATTGATTTACACACTCTCCATAGTTAGTGCCTAACTTATAACAGTTATAAGTCATGTTTCTTCCAGGTTTGTATCCATTACAATCCTTTACAGATTATGTTTTTGATTGTTAAAAAAGTAATTTAAAAATGGTTTTAAGAATCTAGAAATCAAAGGTTCACAGAGAACCCCTCTACTTCCTCCTATTCTCCAGCCTAACATTTAATCTGTGTCATTGAATACTAATATATTATGACCTTGCAAAGGTTGAATACCACTTTTTTTACCACAGTGGAAAAATAAGCCTATTATAGAAGAGGTCTGAAGCTTTAGCATTACATTCAAACTGAATTGTGCAACATCTCTTCAACTTTAGGTAGACTTTTTAAAAATTGGTACATGGATATCCCTAGTATTGGCTTCGTCAAAATCTCCATCAGTTAATGGACACTTAGGCCTTTTAGGACTGATATATAAGAATGAAGTCTAAATTTCACAATTGCTTGCTGCTGCCGTAGGGCCTTTAATGTCCATAACATACATTGTTGCTATAGGTGATCAGGCTTACTTGACTGCTATCTTAACAACAGTAGGATAGCATTCCTTTGCTTGGTAACCGTACATCCTGAGGAATTTATTTTTGCATCAGATGAAGAAGACAAACGTCCAATATGGATGAAGTTTTCGGAACTTATTTTGCACTTGGAATATCCTTACCTTGAAGTAGCAACTACTGGATGGGTCATTGTAAAGTCAGTGTCCCCAGAGACCCAAACCCTCCCTTCCCCACCCCCCTCAAAAAAAGAAATTTGACTTAATATCTGTACAAATCTGCTTCTTACCGAATCCTAAGCCTTGTAGGAAGAGACGGAATGCTTCAGTCAACTTCCCCGGCTGCTCCTCTAATATCATTCCTCCACAATCAGACAGTTTGATCCACGTGGCTTTCTGCGGATTCAAACGGCTGTTCATTTCAACCTGAAATCAAAGAAGAGCTAAAACTGTGAAAATCCGACCAAAAATATCTTCCCACCCAAAAAAAAAGAAACAGAAAAATAAGATGAAAGTTTGCAGAAAACTTCCCCCACAGATATTTATCCATTCATATGATATCCAGATATTGATGGAAGGTCATATAAGACCAGGGAAATGTCCCATTGAGGACAAATGCTTTGAGAGAGAGAGGGAGAGGGGCAACAAAAGATGAGCAAAATCTGGAATGTAAAGTGACCATTTTTAAGTCTTTCTAGAAGATTTGCCATCAAGTCTGATCTACAATAACCAATCAGACACTGAATATGACAAATCAAAATTTGGACGATTAAAAATATGTTTTATCAATAAAATCAAGACATTGCTACTATTTGTATTTGTGTTAATGACCATGTAAACTTTCACGTTGCACAGTAGACAAATCTTAAAGTCGATTTGTAGGCAATAACATATCAATTATTTCGAGATCACCCACTGTCAACATGTCCCCCTACACTACTTCAAAACACTCTCTTTTGCAGGAAAAACACTTTTAAATTCACATTCCAAAAGTTTCTGACAAAATCATTACCAAATGTTACTATTACCATATAATACCAATCCATCATTCAGTCTGAAATGTGGAAAACTGTTCTTATTTTAGTTTTCCTTTTTGCAGCAAACAGTGCCTGTAGCATTATTAGATGTACTGTTATGGGTGTGGAAAGGAAAGGAAGTGTAAAAAATGTTTGTAATTTTGAAACAAATTCCTCCTTTAATCTCCACTTGCTTTCCTTCTACTGTTGCATACTGTTCTATTCTTTTTGGGGTTCTTGACAATTTCAAATAATTGTCGACTCTCTGTACAACTTAATACCAAGTCTTTTGTAACATGAAGAGAAATTAAATGGGACGAACATGTAGCTATACTTTTGCAATCAAGAGTAACCTATCACTTACAGTATTACATCTTATTACCAACATTTTTTTGTGTTTTATACCCATGAGTATATAAATTAATGTCAATAAACATAATCAATAGATAACACCACAGAAACGTCATCAAGAGACGGTGGTTATGCTCAGATCAGTATGGACGAGAGTTTCTTAACAGATAAAGAGTTAGAAAACTGAAAATTTCAACATGTGTTTTTTCACCGCCATCAACTTTCTACCCCAATGAGAGTACATCTAGCCCTACCCTCCACAATGAGCTTGTTCCCCTAATCCTTCTCCATTACTCACGGTATCATTGAGATGCGGTGAGTTTGCCCCGGCAACCAGAAGAGAGTCACAATCAAAGCTCGGTGATGTGACCCGCTTGGTCCTGTCCAATTCTCGCCTAAGATTCAGATCTGTCCGTCTGAGAAACCGACAAAGAAGAAACTGTTAATGAGATTTACTACCAAAAAAACCAATGTAGATAAAATATGTAAATATCAGAGGGTCTGACAGTAGCATCCTAGTACGGTAAAACTTCAAAGGTGGAAAATAAGAAGACAGAAATCAAAATTCTCTTTCTACTTTATGAATATTGCAGGGGTGGAAGGGGGGGTGGGGGAGGGTAAGGAAGCACGGGGGGGGGGAGCTGATTGTTATATATCTCTTACTGTCTATACAAATAACCTTCTTAATTACATTACAAGTAACTCGATAACTTTGACATACTATTTTCTCTTTTAACTTTTACGCTTCTTATTTTTCTAAAGTTGCAGGCTTCTGCCCCTTTCTTCAAATCTTGTCTCCCAATGCCACAAACTATAATCATTTAACCCAAACACACACTGCAATAAAATTTACAAATCCTTAGACTCTGTTTATATTTGCCTTTCTGGAACCTTTGAGAGGATAATATATTGCTGGATCAGAAATATCACAAAACCTGACATTTCATACAAACAGATGAAAATGTCCCGGTATTCGGTTTTGGCGGGAGTCCCATGAGGATTCCAGAGTATTCATGTGGGCAAAATATACTTCTACAGATCCCGAATACTGTAAACATGTCTACTTTGGTTCAAAGAATATATGGATAATTGGTTTTGAGGCAAAAACTGAGATATAACAGATACGACTTACTTGATGTACCCATCAATAAACAGTGATAGGTTAAATGCATTCACACTCTTAGCCAAGTTCTCTCTGAACTGCACGACAAGATCTTGATGCGTTTCCATAGTTTTCTACAAATACAAAAAAAAAGAGAAAAAAAAAAGAGAATAATATGAGCCCCTTAAAAAGATCATTCTTTGTACCATTTTGAGAAAAACACAAATTACCAGTTTATGCTCCATAAATTTTGGAAATTCAATGAATGTGAGGATAATTTCTTGTTTGTGATAAATTTTACAATCATTGTTGGTGGTGGTCAGGTAATACACCCCTGTTCATTATACTGAGATACAAGGATGTTGTGTATTATGTCGCTGGAAGACTGATAAATCAATATTTATTTCCCAAGGGACATCTCTCCATTTTATGGAACATGGTATGATAGAAAGCTGGCATGAAATGAGAGATGAATTACGAAAAAATATCAGACCATTTGATTGCTCAGCATCAGTGTGCATACCAAAAAAAAACATAATTGGATATTCGTCAAAGAAATACACCATTATTGTTGTATAATGCATTTTGCCAATTTGATAATCAATTCATAGATGAAGTTTCATCTTCAAAAATGAAGAAAAAGATTGAAATTTTTGCTTATTGCAGACTTGGTGTCTACAAGTGACTTGTATTTACGGTCCAGGGGAACCATTTTGTTCCATTAGTAAGCAACATGCAAATCGGTGATTCAGTTTCATCAATTGGAACTAACTGGATCGTTTTCTCAAATATCTTCGGATCTGACGATCGAAACACACATCCCTGTCTTCAAGCACTTTCTAGAATGAACATTATCTGTAATATTTTTGTTAATCACTGTTGAAATAAATAACTCTTAATATGACAGATATTTTATATGAATTACATATACATGTATGTATATGTATGTATAGAATGCTTGGCATTGTAACCCGTTGTCCTTCCAACCACCCTACGACCCTGTCCTTCTAGATTATGACATTTATCCTTCTACCCCCCTCCATCTTCATCTTTACTTTCCTCATCTCCAAGGAAACTAACTACCCTCCTCTTGAAACGAATTATTTAAACTATAACTCACCTTGCCAAAGTAATGCCAGAGGAGGTATTCTTGGCTGTAATTTGTCATTCCTTTCCCACGTAAGTAATAAGAAGACAGCTACAGAGAGGAGAAGGAAAACAGATGAAAGAAAGGCTTGTGAAATGTCTGCATGCCTTTTAAGGTTGGTAAAATATTAATGCCCCTTTAACATCCAGCGATAGAAATGAATGCCAAATAAAATTAAACAACAGGGAAGGAATTCCTTTTCAAACAGACTGAAGTAACATCAATATTGAATACCTAAAAATACATTAACAGATGGCTTGTGAGTACATTATTAAAAGCAAATATAATTTTCATTCTGTTTTAATAATACGTATTGTTACAATTGGATATTTCAAACAACAATTGCTGCTCTTATGAAAAGTACAATAATTGCTAATTACACTGTTACTGCTTTACTTTTTGGAAGGGCAGGGGGAGGGATGGGGAGGGGGGCAGGGAGGAGTTGCATGTTTCGAATAAAGTGTTCACTACATAGAATTGAGGAAATGTCACCTTTAGTACCCATTTATTAACACTAGAAATATCTCTTCCTTTCCAATCAAGTAACAGTGGCATAGGTGCACAGTGAAGGCTTGACCAATTAGAATGATGTAATGTAAGAGGTTAATTAAAACACCCATCTGCAACAACCTCTTGCTTTGACCCTTGCAAACTCATCTCAAAAAAATTCTTACATAGAGAGTAGTGATAAGCTTGCAAAACAAACCTAGTAATACAAATGCTGCCACAAATATGTTTACAAAAGTTCAATATTATTAAATACGCAAGAAACACTCTTTAAAGGGACTGTGTTGTAACAATATTAACTGCCAGACATAACAAAATTGCTGTGAAAGTTTCAAGGGGTTGAAAAACACATTTCAGCATTTCTTTGGTAGCTGTGGGAAATCTTTTCTCATTGTGTTTACAGTTTCCATGTTATTAAAACGATTTACATATGGAAAATTTAGTCTGTGCAAATTTTTATAAATCAAGAAGGAACAAAATACAAAATAACAATACAAGAAAAACAAAAAACAAACAAACAGCAAAGAAACAAGAGAGCTTATGAAAATACTTGAAATGGTTTTTGCCTGATAATTTCAATTGGAAAGATTTTTGAGGTGTTTGAAATCTGAGGTCTAAAGCAGTTGGCCACATAAAATCACAGTTCTCCTTTAACATGAGACAGAATGCCTGATTTGAAAATGTTAAAATCTATCAAATGAAGGGAGGATTTACGTTCTTTCCAGGGAAAGTATCTCACAGTCTCTAGAGTTTCATCTCTAGCTGATTGGGAAAGAGCTTTGGAAACAAAATCAAACAGAAATGCACACCAACCCTGGAAATGAAATTTAATATCTGATCAAATTTATTAAAACAAGTACTGAAAGAAAAATGTGGCACCTTACAAAGGTCGTAAAAAGTTCACATTCACATGAATTACAAGAAATAAAAACAGTTTTGATGGGAAAAGGCGCTTGGTTTGTGGCAGGTTGGTTCAATATCAATAAATTTAATGACACAGGATGAGGAATCGGAGGGTAAAAGTATTTTAAATATTGAGAGCCAAGCTTTGTCACTCGATCTATTCTTCCTTTTTATATATGTAAGTTGTTAGATATCCCACAGCGATATACTAGATCTATGTGGTAACAATCGTCCAGCTACTCCAAATTAATCAGCACAAAACTATTTTGTGTCCCACAAATTTAATCTAGAATGTTCTAATTGTTAACTGCTTTGCAGTATTTAGATCACTTGAGCAATCCTGGTGTGAGTTGGGTGGATTAACATTACATGCATTCAGTTGCCAACGAGCCTGCCCACACACTGCTCGACTGACTACGAACAGACTCAACTAGACCGTCATGATACTTTGCCTTCAGTTACCTACCAGTTTTATCTTTATGTTGAAATTGTGCATCAATTGATGTATCCTATTGACTAAACATTTTGGAATTTGACACAGACTAAGCCTCTACCTTTTGCTATAAACTACATTCATAGATTAGTCGCCTCTACTTTCGTAGAAAAAATAACCCATTTTTAAGAATGAAAGAATTCTTTCCCTTCCCATTACCTTCTGTTGAGCCCACTCGGACCAGGTAGATTGCGTGGAGACACAGTTGATCAGGACCAATCCGTCTACCATTTCTGGATGAACCAACTTGAAAGAGAAATGTGAAAAACAAGAGTGAATCCCTTAGAAAAAAAAAAAAAATCTTTTCCTGAGGAATAAGCATGACTACCGAGAGTGATCAACATACTATAAATCAAACATGTACCCAAATATGTCTTACCTGTATTGCTACCCAACACCATACCGTTTTTCATAATTGTCTATGTACACCGCCAATAAATGAGCTAATTTCATATGAGCATCTTGCTCTATAAATGCCTCAAAATTCTTTGTTCTTTTTTGTTGAAATTTTTCTGATCTGAATAGATAAAATTCTGTTAACTACTGAATATGCAAGAGATATCACGGTACAGAAGAAGGCACAGATCTGAAAATCTGCGAGTATTTAAATACCAAATTCAGACAATCCCTTCCAACTTCTCTCTCCAAAACTGTTCACTCTTTTGTTACGTTTTTTGTGTCTCAGCAGCGACATTTTTACCTCTTCAACTTTCCTTTAAGAAACAATTTGACTATTTTCAGGTAATTTATTAACTACAATTTTATTATTTCATTAATTCTGTTTTGGTCATATTCATTGAAGTGGTTCATAGTTTCCATACAGAACAGCACTTGAAGGCCTCTCAGTTGTAAGCAGATACAATTTCAACTCCTTAAAACTGCTTATTATTCTTACTTCATCTCTTGTTTCATCTATCTTTCTTCTTATAAACCTCTTATTTTCAATTTATTGCCGGTGTTAAGGAGACACATTACTGTAATAATGACTAAACGAGGGCCTCAAACACAACCAAACGATTGCTTTTACTTATCTCCCTCTTCCACCCTATTAGTAGGACAAAAACAAATACCAATTAAACCCTGGGAATGTACTTTAATCAAATTTCTAAAAAGAAAAAAAAAGGCAATTTATCATTCATCTAACATTCGTAGTTAGTCCACCTTTCTTGCCCCTCTTCACGCAAGTCTTATAGCGACTGACCAGATTGAGAGCGTAGAATTTAAATCAACGCACGATTTGGTCCTCCGTGACCAAAATATTTCTTCCCACTGGCATACAACACCGATCAATCAAGGCGATCGTTATATAAAATAAACAAGAACTGACCAGCTAGATCCGTGATTTCAATCTCGGTACACTTGAATACCTTGCAGCTGAATTAAGTCGTGACAAATTCAAATTCATGGCCATTTCAAACACAAAATGCAACAGACGAGGACAATTATATTTTGACTCACTGTCCAAGTCTTGCAGGCATAGTTTATAGCTGTCACATTCCTTTTTTTTTACTTTTTGTAATTCTGATTTGATGATGTGCAAAGGTTTCTACACAAACCAAAGATAATGGAGGTCAGATGAGAGCAAGGTGAGTATATATTCCTCTAAAGGTTTATTACATAAAATATAAAGCTGTTTATTTTGATTAATAATCCATATGCCTAAAGCTGGTCTTTCATACTGTTGACTGCACATATCACGATTCCCTCAATTGAACTGTTATGAACATTTGTTTTTGAAAGAGGCAGAGACTGGAAGAGTATGCACAACTTGAAATATCTTTGCAAGTCTCATTGTAAGCAGTAATTAAATGTCAAATGTATATATATATATATATAAATAAATATATATCATCGTATAGATATATATCATATATGGCCAAGGGTACAAATATGCTTATAATATTTATTTTGTGTTATCCTAACCGGCTAATGAAAGACAAGAAGAAGTGGATAAAATAAAATAACAAACAGCTTTGTGGGATAGTAGTAAAGGCATACTGACTCACATGAAAACGAGCGAGGATGTTTGCACCTGCTCCCATGCCGAAGCCAACCACTGATGAGATTCTGCAAATGATTGCAAGACGAATTTCAAAGATATGTAAATTTTGTAAAGAGATACAGATACAGATAAGAAGAAGCGTTCACAAGGAAATCCAAATTAATTGTGAGACTGTAATTGAATGCCGCAGAAGGGATAAAGGCAGAGACCGTGATAGGAAACTGTATTCGTTAAAAATGATTAAGGTTTCAAGTGTCAAGTGGAATTTTTGAGATTTGTCCCTGTTGGAAGTTCATATGCGAGAAGAAATTCACGAGGGAGATCGGATAAACGGAGAGAAAGATTATGGCAAGTTCTACCAAAACCAACAACATCAAGGCATGCTGGTTGCTTTCTGTGGTAAATTCTGGATTGATTCTTACTTTAAAAACTCCAGAAAGAAATAATTGAACAGTAGAAAAATACCTGAAGTGTTTGAGTACAGCTAGGACTACATCAGCCAACTGGTCCATGGTTGGGTACTGAAACCTTTAAAGAAGATAGAAAATAATTTGACACTGAAGCTTTTTCTGAAAGATCAAAGTTTGAAAATAACTGATCAGTCAGTGTTTCTTCATGATTTCCTTGGACATATATCACAGATGATAACATGAAAACAACATTATTTTTGTGTAGAATCAAAGCTAGTTTGATGTGAAATATCAGAGGCAGTGGCGGAGCTAGGGGTATTGGTCAGGGGGGGCGAGAATGGTATGTAGGGGCGCTTTCGACACTATCTAAGCGGAGCGCCACCATTGGTTGGCGCGGAGCGTACAGAAATTTTTTGAGTAAAGATACACTCTAGATCGCCGGAAATGACCCTTTCCGGGCCTTGCTAATTTGCAGATAAACGAAGAATAAATAGGTGTTATCGCCATTTTGTCAGAAAATTACACCAACAAAATGTGACAAATGTCAATAGGTAGATGAGAGCGCAATAAAAAAGTCAATAATCGCAAATAAGTAAAAAGCTGAAAAGGGCGCCAGCAGTCCATTTGAGTCCGTCAGGGGGGGCATCCGCCCCCCCTGACTGTATGGACGCTCCGCTACTGATCAGAGGCACCAACTAATTAACTGTCAGATGTTAACTAAGCTGTCTGACTTTTAAGGATCCAATTCTTAGAAATTGATACCTATTAGAAATTTGAGTGGTAGAATGAGGGAATGGTTGCAGTCTGGGCGTGGTTGGTTGGTCAACAGTGGGTGGGGGAAGGGGAGGGGTATAGCGCTAGCAGTTTCTTAACATAAAAAAAAAGTGTTAGTTGTAAAGAGACAGGTAAGTGAGGTGCAGAGCAGCTGAGTAATTATATTACATATCTCATCGAGCAACTGGAAGTCAGTAGCTATACTCATAAATGACTATTCAGTGAAAGTGGGTTAGGCTGGAGTATTACATATATTATACTGTATTAGGCTGGCTTGCTATCTTATTCACCAGCTACTATACAATTTACAGCTATATGTGCAATGAACATCAATAACTTCTTATGACTGTTTCATATAAACACTATAAATAACAGTTTTCACTCCATACAAAACCAGTGTAAAATATCTTCTTTCACATGCCCCTTCAAAACAGTCATTAATATCAATTTTATTATATATACTAACAATCATGCATTGTCTAGTCCAATATACTGCCTAAATACTGTGTGCTCAAAGAGATTGCTCAATTCTTTTCAGGATTGCCAAATTTTCATGACACAAAGGAAACATAAAGGAAAGCCTGGCAAAACAAGGAATGGAGACTTTCAGCCGTTGTCTGGAATTTCAGAGTCTGCAACTATTTAAAGATGACATATTAGGCACTAGTGTCAGTTTGCAGTACAGAGCAGACAATCTGTCATTTCAAGGAGCTGTAATATATATCCTGATGTTTGTTTCTTGCAGATTTTACATATTATTCATTTACCATTACTGTAAATCATTCACTACGTAAAACAGCTTAGCAGGAGGTGGGTCTACGACTTCTCACGAGCAATATCAAGAACTGATGTTGTTCTCTTAGAAGCCAACCCATCCATCATCATCATCATCAAAATGGCCTATGTGGTGGAGATCTATTCTACTCATAAACAGCTTCCTCACAGTGCTAGGAAGTATCTCTTATTCCATTTTAGAGATATAACAGTTTGGACTTTCTTTCACAATGTTTTCTGTATGTATTTACAATGTTTATAAATTATTTCCCAAAATGGGAGATGGAGTTTGCAAATACAAATAAAGTTCTTTAAAATATTCTAATTCTTATCATGACCTCGTAGTGGAATTCAGTGTCAGCACTCTTTACCTTCTAATTGAAAAATATGACAAAAACACTAATGGAAATAAAATGTGTCACCTCCTTGCACATGACAACTAAAACATCACAGATGGACAAAAAGGCAACCCCACTGACACATATTTTAAAAGACAATATTTCAAAAAGTGAACAAGATTTCCTTTTGGATAATTTGAGGAGCTGTTCATCACAAATGCTTAAAGGTGATGGATGGGTTTGCTAAAAGTGACCAACTAATAGGCTAGAGTTAGATGGGCAAATGGAGCAGACTCTGGAGTCGAGACAGGTAAGAGAGGGGTGCAGAAGATTATATAGTCTGCGAGGACTTCTAGTCAAAACTTCAACAACAACAGACAATCTGAACATAACACAAAGAAATGGATCACAGTTTTGACTTTATTAGTTTGATCATACTGTACATCTCTAAAGCCATCTGAACCCACGGAAAGTATAACTTAATTTAATTCTTATACTAAGATAAACATAACAATTTACAATCCATGTTAATACAACAATTCCAAAAGGTATTTCCCTCAGACAATGGCCATAACCAGGTACTGTATTTACTCGCTCCTTCATCATTTTGTCAGTTTTGCTAATTATGTGGTCCGCTGCCAGGATATCGATCTAATGAGATCAGACTATGAACAGAAAGAAACACTCTGAAGAAAGATATCTGCAAACATACCGCCCTCCTTCCTCCCGCTTAAACAGTCTGATATAAATAACAAACACATTACACAATAAAGTATTTGTCCATCCTCTATGGTTAGATTAATAACCTTTTCAGTAAATACAGTATACTTGATGACAAATAGGAGCTAAACCTCCTTTTAATTCAAGTAAGCTTTCTGGTTTGGGAATTTCTCAGTGACCATTAATTACTTGTCTCCAGTCTACTAATGCACTATCCTCTTCTACCTACAGTAACCTACTACTATAGCTGTGCCCCCACTCCCACATCACTTGCTCCTCCCACTCTCCCTGGCTCCTCCCACTCTTCCAGGCTCTGCCCACTCTCTCTTCCTTCCAGATCTGCCATTCAAAAGTGAACCGACTCATTTTAATTAATACTAACCATATTCCGTAATTCAATTTCCTCCATGTCAGCCCATATTGGGCCTTTCGTCAGATGCAGAAAGTAGGGAGTCAAATTCCTGAAGGTTGTCAAAACTTGTGGCCAGGGAGAATTGGTCCCAAAAACGCAGTTTCGTTGCCAATTCTAATGACAGGTAAAACCTGAATTTCACTTCAAACTACATTTCATAATAAATTCCCTTGTTGATTTTAACCTCCTCTCATGGCTCTTTTGGTCCTAACAAAACAAACCACTTAAAAACACCGTCCAAAATTGCATTCTACAAACATTCTCACACAATTAGTTTTCTGATATATTTTTCTTTCTTCGAACATTGACGCATCATTCCTGGAGGAATTCTGATTCAATTAATGCATTCTTGAATTAACTAACAAGGATCCTCGTCGACAAAAGTCTTAGATCTTTTCCATCAAAGAGGCTCAATAAAGAAAACTGAGTCACAAAGTCACCAAGACAGGATCACTGACTATATTTTACGGGTGGTTCTGCTTCAATATGACTCCATAGTGTAAGTAATACCTTCCATTTAACATTGCCATAAGCCTTTTAGTGGTTCGCATTAACTTCTTGCTCAGAGGTGCCCACGTTTTTTGACGACAACGACGGGAAGTAATGTTCGCATCGATGCAAAGTGATTCTTGCATACATGAATTAGCTGGCTCCTGCATAGTAATAACATCTACTGTACAAAACCAGCCGGCTGCAATCAATACCACAAAAGGCACTAGTGAATTAATGTTAAACAAGTGTCAATGAGGGGAAAGAAGACTTATTTGGTTCATCCATAAATCCTAAAAACTCTGTTCCCTGTTGCTTCTGAGTAGGCAGATAGTTTACATTTTAAGGAGAATATTATATTACAAACTATAATATACTGGATAAAAGCCAACTGTTTGTCTCAATTTACATTTTTAATACATCAGGATTGACAGGCCAAAGTCAAAGCAAATACTCTGGGGCAAATGCATCTCACAAACAAGAGACACAAGAGATATTTTTACAAATCAAAACCATTCCGTGCACATTACTCTTCTTATCATAAAGCATAGTCATACATATCTTGTACAAACTACAGGTAATGTGCAGAATTTTCTTTACATCTACCATGTTCATCTTTAGATCGTGTCAAATTCATGGATCTGTGTCACATTCATGGATCTGTGTCACATAAATTTATGGACATGTATCACATTTATGGATCTGTGTCACATTTATGGATCTGTGTCACATTCATGGATCAGTGTCACATATGGATCTGTGTCACATTTATGGATCTGTGTCACATTCATGGATCAGTGTCACATTTATGGATCTGTGTCACATTCATGGATCTGTGTCACATTTATGGATCTGTGTCACATTTATGGATCTGTGTCACATTCATGGATCTGTGTCACATTTATGGATCTGTGTCACATTTATGGATCTGTGTCACATTCATGGATCAGTGCTGTGTCACATTTATGGATCTGTGTCACATTTATGGATCTGTGTCACATTCATGGATCTGTGTCACATTTATGGATCTGTGTCACATTCATGGATCAGTGTCACACTTATGGATCTGTGTCACATTCATGGACCTGTGTCACATTTATGGATCTGTGTCACATTCATGGATCTGTGTCACATTCATGGATCTGTGTCACATAAATTTATGGACATGTGTCACATTCATGGATTTGTGTCACATTTATGGATCTGTGTCAAATTCATGAATCTGTGTCACATTCATGATTCTGTGTCACATTCATGGATCTGTGTCACATTCATGGATCTGTGTCACATTTATGGATCTGTGTCACATTTATGGATCTGTGTCACATTTATGAATCTGTGTCACATTCGTTTCTGACCGGTCAGTGTACCTGCTGAATGCATCATTTTGCTGTGTTAAGGATGAACCATTTCAGCCAATTCGAGTAAAACAAGTTTGCATTGATCAAGTTTTGAGGTGTGGGGAGTAGCTCCACTTTGACACGCTGTGATGCAGAGATGAGAGTAGGTCATACTCTTTAAATAATCCACATTGGGCCTACATCGTAGCTATAATTTTTGGCCTTTCATAACTTTTTACAAATTAAAAAAAAAAAACATGCTTTCCACCATATTCACTTGAGTGAGAAAGTGGCAATGCAAGTATATACAACTAATACTGCTGGTTTCTTTGCACCCAGCATGACCCAATACGATGTTAGTCTGGTTTCTGCCTGATTCTGATGTACACTGTCTAGGATAGGATATGACTACTTAATGTAGGCCTTTGCCAGTGCATTGTCAAGTATAGATATACACATAATATGGCTGGTTTCTTTGCACCCAGCACTACCCAATACTATGTTAGTCTGGTTTGTGCCTGATTCTAATGTACAATGTATGGATAGGCTAAGGCACATAGGATATTACTAATGTAGGCCTAGATGCTAAGTATATGTTTTGAAGAGTAAGAGATCTTAGTCCAGAGACCTATTGTGATATATGATGTTACCATAGCAACAGAGGATAAACCCAACTGGAAGTGGGCTAGCTTGTCTCTCAATGTGTTCTTCACAAAAGTGAAGTCAAACGAGGATACAAATATGCAAAGCTAGGTCCAAATCATTAATATCCAGTAACTTCTTCATGTTAACTTCCTTTTGTTAAATTAACTATTAATTGTACATGTTCAATGGAGAGAATGAGATACATTTTTCTCTAGACCTTTCTTATCATACCTTAAATTGTAACTCATTTGAGCTCTGAAAAGTTAATTTCAGCTGAAATTCACCCTTTTCAGTAGATCATGTCATAACAAGTAACAAAACAACACCGTAACTAGCTAACATATTTTTACGCCATAAGTACCCAAAAAAATCTACGGAAATTGCCCACATTTTTCATCGGTGTTTTGTCAAATTATTTAAATATAGTTGTTCATGCACTGTTGAAACATTGCAAAGGTAGATGTGGAAACTTATGAGATATTCAAATATGTGACAATGCATGCAATTTACTGAAGTCCTGGAGTGGGGGATTAATTCACTATGCTCTGTTTCACAAGCTCTGTACAACACTACAAAGTGTTTACTTTTCAAATTACACTTAGTTAAATTTGGTACTTTGTTTAATATGCAAGCTCTGGGTTCTATTTGTAACATGTTTTGATCTCCCTCTTTACTATCCCTTTATGATATTGGAGATGTTACAACACAAACACACTACTTTGGGAGCATCGTCATGGTAACAGCTTAAATCATGTCTAATAACACATGATTTAGGCTGGAAGCAAGTCACATCTATGGTAAAACCAAACAGAAACACTGCTGCATGATTTGCACATGTATGTGGTTTATCCTTTCTGTGAATTGCTGGATTGTAATATCATTTGCAAGTCTACCTTTAGGCCTGCTGCATGGATACTAACTGCTGCCACGCTTACACAGACCTAACTGAACATTTGCAATTTCTGTCAGGCTTTAAACAACAAATTTTTGGTTTTGAAGTGATTCCTTACCCTTCAGGTAACTGAGGAGCACCTTGTTCTTGTCCGATGGCATTGATATGATAGACGCAGAAGTGTTTGAGAACTGGCTGCATGTCAGCATAGTTAAAGAAACTCTGGAAGCAAGTCACATCTGTGGATAAAACAAGAAATACATCACTGTATCATAAGATTCCAACTATTTTTCCATGCTGCGACTCTCATATGGAACACCTGTAAGAATGTGTTAGACCTCATTAGAACAAAGAAATTGTGGGGTGCTATCAAACTCTGTGACGAATGATCACAGTTTTGCAGTGGCGTAGCTAGAGGTTTTGGCGCCCGGGTGCAAGAGTAGAAAATTGCGCCCCCCCCACTACTAAAAGAAAATGAAATTGCGCGCAAATTTTTGGTCATATTTTTCGGGCAAGTCGTAACAGCTCCCCCCCCCCCCAAATCAAATTGTGCTCCTACGCCTATGATATTTTCACCTTACGAAATCTACTGCCTTGGAACTGTATACTGAAATACCCAAAATTTCTGTGACATGTACAGTAGTCATTACAGAATACAGAACAGAAAAAAAAGAAGAGAAAACAGTCGAAATGGACTGAAAAGAAATCACAATCTATAAATTTGCTAATAAAAACAACTACATTCAGTTCAGATTCTTATTAGTAACTGGAAAATATTCATGACTGACGACATACATCAATTTCGTCATATTTTTCTAAAAAGTGCTTATTTATTTTACTCTCATTCTCCCATTTCAGCGCCCCCCTGAACCCGGCGCCCGGGGCATCTGCCCTCCCTTGACCCCCCCTAGCTATGCCACTGCAGTTTTCTTTACTGTTTTCAAAGTAGTTCAAAGAAATTTTTTGAAACATGTCCCAATTAGTATTACAGTACTGTACAATGTTGAGCTGTCAGCCTATGGAATGACTAGAAGGGCACAGACTGGAGTTGTTGCCATCGGAAACAAGTGATTTTAAGGACCTTAGAGCAAGTGGTAGGGGCATGGACAGCTACTCTGCCATCACAAATTCTCACACCATTTACCTCAATCTTCCTCACTCTTCCCTTCCAATCCTACCCATCCCCTCCCTCCCCCCTCTCATCTATGGAACAAAACAAATATCCCTACAAAGTGTCTCTCTTTGTGCAGGCAAAACCTTTGCTGTGACCATTCATACAGTATATCAATTGGACAAAACATAGCCTTACACACAAGGTATCCTTGAAATTGGCACCTACATTATATACCAAAACAGAACGTTCGACTTTAATAAATGACATCTTGTTGATGTCATTGACACTAGTGCCACAGTATGTCACATGACCAGCCTAATATATCAGTCAAATAACATTAGATGATACAGCTAGTACTTAGCCAGGCTACACATGTCAACACTTTCTTGTTCTGCACTAGTGATCATAATTTACAAATGACTATTTGCAAGAAATAATTATCAAGAAAACCTTCATCTTCTCTTGGTACCAAGGGGCACATTTTGGGAAATTGAAAATTCCTTCATCGCTCTGCATTTTCAGTATTCATTAAATGGTTTGAGACATTGACATTTGTCGAGGAGTAAAGTGTGTAGCACTCCGTGGAACGAGCTGAATACATAAACTATTAATTAATCTATCAGGCACTGTCATTTAGAACTGAGACAACAAGCAGGATCTTAGACATAAACCAGAATATATTATGTAAATTGGAGGAAAAACCAACTTGTTTTAATTCACAGACTATTTAAAGTTATTTATATGGAAAAACAAGCCTTTAATGTATAGTCAGTGGTATAGCACAATGGAGAATAGGTTATAGTTGCATTCTACCAATTATTGTTCAACCCCACCCCACCACCTCCTCCGCTAATCACATGGCAGAAGGGCAGGGAAGATCCCCCAGACTCCCCCCCCCCTTTCATAGAAGTCAGCTTTAATGATCCTGTCCTTCTTAAAATGCTTGATACGACTCTGCCTTAAACAGAGTCTTTTCCTATCACTGATGAGTTTAGTCATACTGTCATCATAAACTAAACAAACCATTGTATGGGTTGATGCAGCTTGTAATACTCTCAAAAGAGCATCTTCTAAGGATGCATGAACAAACCATTGTATGGGTTGATGTAGCTTGTAATACTCTCAAAGAGCATCTTCTAAGGATGCATGAACAAACCATTGTATGGGTTGATGTAGCTTGTAATACTCTCAAAGAGCATCTTCTAAGGATGCATGAACAAACCATTGTATGGGTTGATGCAGCTTGTAATACTCTCAAAGAGCTTCTTCTAAGGATGCATGAACAAACCATTGTATGGGTTGATGTAGCTTGTAATACTCTCAAAGAGCATCTTCTAAGGATGCATGAACAAACCATTGTATGGGTTGATGTAGCTTGTAATACTCTCAAAGAGCATCTTCTAAGGATGCAAGAACAAACCATTGTATGGGTTGATGTAGCTTGTAATACTCTCAAAGAGCATCTTCTAAGGATGCAAGAACAAACCATTGTATGGGTTGATGTAGCTTGTAATACTCTCAAAGAGCATCTTCTAAGGATGCATGAACAAACCAATATATAAATATGCACATCATTGAGAGGACTGCATATTATTAGACCTTCAGCACATTTGTCAACTCAAGTGGATAGGAAAGTGGGCAATTTCACCTCCACCTCCTCCTCCTCCTCCTCTCATCCCCCTTTCCCCTAAATTGCTATAGTCGAGGATACACAAACTTTGCCAACTCAACAGGGGAAAGAAATTGTAAGAATTGATCTGCTCACAGACTTCTGACTCATTTTTTATCACTATTTCATATTTCCATCACCTGACTATGAAACATTATCACCTTGTTTATCTTTATCCTTTGAGATAAAGATTTGCTCACTGCTAATGGCTGTTGTCAAAATTTATTCTTGTTTCTTCAAGTAGCTAAATTGCCAACAAATCCATATTTAATGGATACAATTCCAAATTAATGGTGAAAATTTAATGAAGAACATAATTTACAATCTAGTTCATATTGATTTCCTCACTTTCCTGAGCCCATCCACAGTAACGTAAAAACATTTACTTGATAGACTCTGTTATATATTATGTTATTATAAACAATTCTCTTTCTCTCTCCACCTCTCTGACATGATCTATCTGTCTCCAAGAAGGAAGTAAATTATTGTAGCTTAGACTTCATGCAATCTCTTTGATTGTGCTAAAGCTCATAAATTTGAATAGAACATGATCAATATCTAAGCGACATTTCCAGACAAAAAGAAAGAAAGATAAACAGAAAGTGAAGGAGAGGTGTCCTTATCACGATTGCTGCAAAGATGGCTGTAGCATATAATCAATATTTAATTTATGCTTGGCACTCTGACTTGAATAACATAAACAAAATGATACTGTAAAACCCTCAATATTGAAACATTCATAACAAAAAATTAATAATATGATTTAAAATTGATGATTTCACCGACTGGAATTGCTTTACCAATGTGATAAATGGCAAGACAGGAAGCAGACACAACAAAGATTTATCCTATGATAATACACCACCTAATACATCTTAGTGCCACCCCTCCCCCATCAAGTGTCCTCCCCCCCCCCCACATTGCTAACACAATCAATACTAAACAGTATACACCGAGAGACATCTCCATGACTATCAGGCAGATTCAAACAGAAAACACACAAATAAATAATCATAAATATAAATAAAAGATATTCTTTAGGCTCATTGGGTTTTAGAATGAAGAGAGTTTCATCCACCAAAAGTGACCGATAGCTAAGGGTATTTTGTACTAAGAAGATAAACAGTTCAATCTAGATGCACCGTAGAGATAGAGAGTGCTGAGTTTGTGAGTAGGCAGGTGAATGTAAGCGAGGATGCTATTAAGTAAATTAACACTATGGCTAGTGTGTGCATCTGCCACAACATTAAAATTATGTGTAGTCACTGGATAAATTAAAACTGTGCTGCATGTAAGAAAGAAGAAAAGTTCCAATTTTAATAACCTGTGAAAAATGTTTGACAAGACATTGACACTTGACAAATTCCAGAGCAAACAAGAGGAAATTAAATAACAGAGTGAGGACTTACGATTCAATCCAATATCATGGAAGGTTACGATGGCAGGCTTGGTTTTCTCACCCTGAACAGCCACTAGGACATTTCCCCATTCTGTGGAGACGAAATCAACCTAAAATAAACAAAGAGAGAGAGGGTAAAAATAAAGAGAGTCAATGAAACCAATCTGAAGCAGTTAGGAAGACAAACAAAATAATAAACTAGATAAAATATTATATTGTTTTAAAGCCCTTTGAAAAATTTCATAGCCACTTTCATCAAACATCCCACAATTCAACAACATCGTGCTGCAAGTAAAACTTCTGGATCAAAAGGAAGGAAAAGATACAGATAAAAGTTTGGTTGTAAATAATCTCCT
>KN894392.1:6964-22642 GCA_000934455.1 Apostichopus parvimensis
CGATTATTGACTTTTTTATTGCGCTCTCAAATACCTATTGACATTTGTCACATTTTGTTGGTGTAATTTTCTGACAAAATGGTGATGACACCTATATCTTCTTCGTTTATCTGCAAATTAGCAAGGCCCGAAAAGGGTCTTTTCCGGCGATCTAGGGAGTATCTTTACTCAAAATATTTCTGTGCGCTCCTCCCCAACCTGTGGTGGCGCTCCGCTTAGTGTCGAGACCATTCTCGCCCCCCCCCCTTGACCAATACCCCTAGCTCCGCCATTGTTTGTGTACTTGCGCACACCTTTGGGATCAAGCAAAGTTAAAATTATCAGCAAATGATGTTCGATATATCGGGCAAGTCTTTACCATGGACTTCAATGTACTTGAAAATAATTTCAATCATTAAATGAGGTTAGTGTGATTGATTGTGGGGACCTCATTTAAAATGTACCCCAAAAAACTGGTCATTTTCTACTATTCAAGACATAGCTTATGGTTTGTGTTAAAGTACTTCTAGAATGTTGTAACTACTTTGTTTTCTGTTCCACCCTAGTGTTGCTTCAAAGATAATAACATTCAATTTACATGTTCTGCATTAATATTGTACCATCACATCCATGGTCAGAAACTCAGAATAATATCACTTCCAAGTTCATAAAATGACTTATATGATTCTTTTGTTTTAAATGTAGTAGTCAGATGTTGTAAGACATAGAGATTTGTTTTCTGGTCAATGGTTCACTTTTAAGCTCACTTTCTTGTTTAGCTTGTCATGGTAATATTTCTATTTATCCTTATTCGAGGTGATGATTATAAAGATATTTTCTCGCCCTTTTAACAGCTAAGGTCATATAGAGCTACTCAAGGCCTTTTTATACCATTTGATTTGACATGGGGTATTATTTTTATAAATAAATTTATAAATAGTTATATGATATATTATTTTGTGTTTATTAAATATATGTTATGTATATTTATATTTAAATATTAATTGAGATAATTTATTTGGCTAAACTTCGATTTTTATATTTGAGCTGTGTACTTGCAAACTTTCCCTTTATCTGTCTGTCCACATCTCTTCTATGCTGCTATTTTGATGAAACTGATGGAGCCCATAATGATGCATGGCCAGTGGACAATGAGGGTCTTTAAGAAATTGTAGTTAAAGGTCATCCGGGGATCTAATTGTTTGAAAACTGTTCAACACTGCCAACTTAATCGCTTAGGAGCATTTCAAAGTAATCCCATAAGTATTCTCAAGATGTTTTATCGGAAAAGATTTTGACAATTTTGTAAAGATAAGTTTTCCTAATCGTCCTATAAATATATATTTTAGTTTTAATTGTTCTTAAACCTTTTGTATTTGTTACTGTTCTTTATGAGCTGACTTTTAAATGGAATGCTTATTTGTCACATTTTGCATTAATACTGAATGTTAATAAGAATTACCATGAAACTTACAATGTGTGTCACTATCTCATTTCTTAACTAATTAGTACTTAATTAGTATCTTAAACTAGTCTTGTGACCTAAATAAGTAGTCACAGTTGCAATGACTAATATTTTTGGTCACCGGACTAAGCTTTGGTCGATAGAAGCATCGTAGTAGGACTAATTTTAATTAGTCAGAAAACTTGATTTAATTAGTCACAAAACTAATTTTATATTGTCAAATGACTAGAAGAAACTGGTCGATAGAGGCATCGTTGTGACTAATTTTTTTTAGTCATATTGACTAACTATTGTTTACAGTGTAGTAATTAGGTAAACAATATATGGATGCATGTTTCAATCGCTCACAGCAGAAAGGTACATTTTAAGAGAGAGCAAAAAGCAATGACAACACAAACAATTCAGAATGTGCGATTTTCACCTCAATTAAACACCCTTCAACCTTCATATTCCAGAGGTCCATATATTATATCCCATTCAATGTAAACGAAAAATTTAGGCTATAAAAGTATTGTCTTGTGGAATTAAGTGAACTTAAAAGTGCCAACACATTCAAATTGCTACCATTCCGTTACTTGGTCTTTGTTGTTTGCGCATGCCTTTTGGTATTCCAGATTAAACACAAAGAAACAACTCTTCCCAAAGTCAATTTAAAATAAGCAACAACTTTAGAAAAATTCTGATCCATGGGATGAGAAAACGTGGAGTGCTGTCTATGATGACTGCTACACTACAGTGACTATGTCTTTGTTGTTGGCACATGCCTTTGTTATTCCAAATTAAACACAAAGAAACAACTCTTCCCAAAGTCAATTCCAAATAAGCAACAACTTTAGATACATTCTGATCCGTGAGATGAGAAAACGTGGAGTGCTGTCTATGATGACTGCTAAACTGCGGTTACTTTGTCTTTGTTGTTGGCTCATGCCTTTGGTATTCGAAATTAAACACAAAGAAACAAGTCTTCCCAAAGTCAATTTTAAATAAGCAACAACTTTAGATACATTCTGATCCGTGAAATGAGAAAACGTGGAGTGCTGTCTATGATGACTGCTAAACTGCAGTTACTTTGTCTTTTTTGTTGGCACGGTAAGCACGAAAATCTCGAATTTGGTTGCACTTCACATCACCAGGCAACTGGTAGACAACTTTTTAGAAAAATTCCCAGGCACCAAGACATGCAATTTGGTATAATTTAGATTAAACACGTACAATGATTTGAAGCACACATCAATGGCTTCATAAATGTCCTCTGGGGTAGGGCATGTCTCTCGATGATCACAAATGACTGCTTGGGATGTATTTTGCTCCTCCAAGAAGTAACACATATGGCTGAGGTCTTTCTGAAATCTTTTGCAAATAGAATTCCAAGTTGATGCTTCCTAAGTAACAACAAAGAAAAGAAAAAAAATTGTGTTAAACCTCCTTGGAGCATAAGCAGTTATTTACATGTACCCCTCACAAAACATTGACATTCCTAAAGAAAATGCCCACAATTTAATCAGTTGTGATTCTAACTTCTTCAAGTACGTTTGAAACTACAAAGCCAGATGGCCTATAGTGATTCCTAAAACAGGAACTTGCATTAAACATTCATCAGACAATGTAGGCAACTTTTACAACCAAAACACTGCTCACTCCCACTGTATGCAATTGTGTAGATTGCTATGAATTATAACAGCTAGATCACTTCCATAATATAGCTAAATTATAATTGGGACTAGGTCTAAAAGTATCACCAATCCACATCAGTTTCGGCCTACTTGCTGCAACTTACACGCTAAAATGGCAATTAGTGGTAATTATATATTGTATTACATGAATATATGTTTATCCCTTATTAAACATAGTATCAGCGTAACTATAGGCCCATGCCCGATGCTATTTAAAATGTATTGCCTTGAAATAGCCTAAGTATACCCTACTAGTACTAGGCCTAGTACTACTTAAAAAAGTGACTCGCAGGGTATACGAAGTTATGGTTAACGTACAATAGGAATAGAATGCACTAGGTTACAATAAAGGGCTAGACCAAAGTCCTTCGTCCGTCCGTAGGCTATTCCGTTTAATGTTTACTTGTATGTAGGCTACACGGATTCGTTGATAATTATGAGTTGACTATGACAAACAGCAGCTAGCCTATTATATTAACTTATGGTATGACTTTAACGTTAGGTCTACGTAACGCAAGCAATTCAAATGCATTCGTCTACCCAACTTAGTCGTGGGTCTCTAAGCATTTCTCGTTCTTGTCACGTTCACTTACATAATATCAAAACATACCTTCGAATTTTTCAATCAATTCTTCCAGGCCCCAGTCTCCTAACGTCATTTTCCATGCCATTGTAGCTCGTAATCGCACACTGAGTACGTAACGGTATGTGGCTTGCACGTATATATGGCCGTGGGTACTACTAGTAACGATAAATGTCGACAAACTGGTACAAGTAGTGTTGTATTATGTAAACTCTGCTTCCGTTTGGTTAACACTTTGGTAAAAGTTACTTGCTATCATGTAAAATGACTAAGTACATGTTTACAATAAGTTTGTGTAATCCTCAATCGCATGCATATGAATACTTTTACAGAATGTTGTGTAATATTTACATAATTCCATGTACTTTTTTACAACCCGTGATTTACATAACATTATTTTACATATTGTTTTCTGTGTGTATCCAATATACTTATCTACCATCCATGGGGTTATCTGAACAAGTCACCACCCTGTTTAGACCTATTAGACACATTGAGCTAAATAATGTATTTTCTTTGTTAACAGGACATGACAAAGAGGCATCGAATGTTCCATCTGATGTATTATCATGAGCTTCCTATGACATTGGTTTGCTGACCAGTGATGGTGAAATATCTGACGCATGGAAACTTTTCATCGTCGAGAACCAGTGGAAGCCTCCTGCAAACTTTATCTGGCCAACTTCCAGTCACAAAAAGCGTAATACAGTATAACTTAGGAAGATGTCAGTGAACCACCTTAATGGATTCCCATGGCTTGCCTTCTCCGAGAAATGTGGTCGTTTTCTCTGCAGATAGTGCACATTGTTTGCACATACCGATACCGTAGGAGCAGAATAGTGTGGTCAACTTGCAAGAAAACTAGTGAAGACCCCCCTCAACAAGTACAACAAACTTACAGGAAAGGATGGTATTCTTGACAAGCATGCTGCAACATTTTATCACATGTCTTCCATACAAGCGGCTCAACATTATATCCATGTGCAGCGCAATCCACAGAGGGACATAAGGAATGTACTTTCTACGGAAAAGGATATTCAAGTACAACAGAATCGTTGCGCTCTGCTTTCGATCATCAAAGCTTTCATTCTATGTGGATCCCAGTGTTTGGCTTTGAGAGGTCACCATCATTCTCTGAACGGTTAGATACTGACCATTGTTCGACTAATGACGGAAGTTTTCGTGCCTTACTGCGTTACAGAATACACGGTGGGGACAATGATCTTGAGAGACATTTGAACGAAGCTCCAAAGAATGCTATATACACCAGCCCACATATTCAAAATGAAGTAATCAATGTTGCCGGTCAACTCATCTAACAGAGAATCGTGGATCGCATCAACCAAGAGGGGGGGGGGGGGGTTGTATTCTATACTCGCCAATGAAACAAGACATTTCTACTATTGAGCAGCTGAGTATTTGTCTAAGATACGTCACCGGAGGAGCAGTTCATGAGGATTTCATCGGATTTTGGGACATTACGCATGAGTCGTTCAGTTTGGATTTCAAGTCATTAAAGGAGGACGAAGTTATGGAACCAAAACTCACAGGACGTGTAATTGGAAAAGCCATCAGCGACATTGTAGAAAAGATGGGTTTGGATCTAAACAACTGCGTAGGACAGGGCTATGATGGGGCTGCTGCAATGAGTTCTGAAACAAGGGGAGCAGCAGTAGTAATTTGAGAGAAAAATCCTACAGCTTTGTACACGCACTGTGCTAGCCATTCATTCATTGAATTTGGCTGTGGTGGGTACCTGCAAATTGCAGGCAGTTCACAACATGTATGGAACCGTTCGTGAGATCATCAACTTCATAAATGCTAGTGTTAAAAGGCTTGCAGTCTTTGAAGCAGCAGCTACCTTCAAGTACCCCCTAGTAAAGAACAAACGCTTGAAGCAACTATGTGAAACACGATGGGTGGAACGTCACGAAGCCCTAGATACCTTCATTGAGCTATACGATGCCATTATCCTGACACTTGATCAGATATCAAAGTGGAGTGATGTATCAAGTTCATCAAAGAGCAGCACATTAATACTAGCTACCAAGAACTCAGTGTTCCTTACATCACTACATTGTACAGCGGACATCATGGTTAACATACGACCCCTGGCAGTAAAGCTTCAGATGGAGAATCACGACATGTTGGGTGCAGTGTCTATGGTACAGATTGTCATTGATGTACTTGAACAGAAGAGGACCAACGCGGACGCAGAGTTTAGCCGTGTGTACAGTGCGCTTTCACCCTTTCTGGAGATGCCAGAAACTCCACGAACATGTACTAGACAGGAACACAGGTCGAATCCAGCAGTGTCAGTCAGTAAAGCCTATTATCGCACAACTGTATATATCCCATTACTCGATGACATCATTAGTAATGTGAAAAGCAGATTCACCAGGCATGTCAAGCAAGCCATGCAGCTTTCCAACTTAATGCCCCACTACATCACAGAAAGAGCCACACGTGATGAGGACGACAGATGGCTATCAAATGCACTCACATTCTATTCTGATATCCTTCCAGAGACTACAGCAAAGCAAGCACTTGGCGAGTGGAATGTGTGGAGACAACAGTGGCTAAATAGGCCAGAGGTTGAACGTCATAGGGATGCTGTAGCTGCCTTCGAATCATGTGATCGACTTTGCTTCCCCACCATTCACGCCCTACTCCACATTTGTGCATGTCAGCCAGTAACTAGTGCAGCAGCTGAGAGGTCATTTTCCACTCTCAGGCGACTGAAGACCTGGACCCGCAGCACGATGAGCAAATGCCGTCTGACAGGCTTAGCACTGATGAACTGCCACCCACAAATGTTGAGTGTGGACTATGCTGAATTGCTGCTAGACATGTTTGTCAGAAGCAAAGCCCGACGGCTCAATTTAATGCTGTAGGCTGATTGCTGAATAGGTAGTTACAGCTAACCAACTGTGGACAAACTAAGCTTCTCTGGATTTTCATAACGTTCCCAACATTATTGCAACAATATTTTCTTAACTTTACCAGGATTTTCAAATAAATCATTAGAGTAAGGACAACTGAGAGGAAGTGAAGTGCTGTAGCCGCTGAACATTATTCCAGATTACAACTGACCATTGTGTACATTTTATAAACAGTGACTTTTTAATTATAGGTCGCCATGATTGAAATAATCAAGTAGGGTGAAAACGACAGGCTAGGCATGTAGCTTCAGTGTGCACATTTGGGAGTGTGAAAAACTTTGCTTTGAGTGTTTCAATAAATTCAAATTTCTTTAGAAAAATGTTGTCTTTAAACCTATAATTTCTCAGAGCTTCCGGGGGCTTCGACCCCTGGACCCCAGCCGGGGCGTTGCACATGGACCCCATCACGGGCCCTGGTGCAGGCCCATGGACCCCACATGTAACTGTGTCGCACTGCGTGCTGACTGACGCGTTAGTGTAGTATCACCCAGAAAGTTCAGTGATTTTTTTTTTACCTGAGGATCATCCCTGCTATCAAAATTAGACTTTGCTTAGGGGCTAGAGCCAGGTTGACCAGACGTCCCGTATTTTACGTGATCGTCCCGTTTTTCGGTCATTTGTCCCGCGTTCCGTATTGAACCCCTGGGACGCACCATGAACAGAAAACAAACCCAAAATGTTACTTGTCTTTTTTTTCGAATAGGCTATAGTGACAATAGTCAATTTCCAGAACATGAGATTTAAAAAGACAAAATGCTTAGATGCAACTTACATGGCCTGGCAAGTGCCATTTCCAGCGATCTGGGAGGCATTAATCGGCGAAATGTTTTTGTACGCTTCGCGCCAACCCATGGTGGTGCTACGCTTAGATAGTTTGCATAAAGGTTCCCCCCCCCCCTCCCCCTTGGCAAATTCCTGGCTACGCGCCTGCCATTTGCTGCCCATGGAAGACTCTTTGTGGCACATTTATGCACCTTGACACACTTATTGTACTGATAATGGTGCACCAAATGTCCACTTTCACGGACGCCTTAGTCACATAAATCATTGGACATGATGCACATTTAATGCACCATTCCGGGGGGGGGGGTGTCATTGAGTCCTTCTTACAACTGATAGGTGCATAGTCATAGTACAGCCATATACCACAGCCTGTGTCAAATACACATCAGTGTGCATGAGAGGGAATCAGTTATGTTCATTCTTCCTCTCACTGTTTACATGTGATTGTAATTGTATCTGAAAGTGTGAACAAGGCCATGGTGTTTGCCAATTGATGGTCTGTCTGGTAATCATATCACATAACATGCCTTTAATACTAGTTGAGTTGAAACTGATCAGAACTGAGCCTTTAATTGGTAAGTGGGTCATTATTGCTGGTCCACAGCACAAACCACAGTATTCAGTTACATTTTGTTGACCTGATCTGAGTTCATTTCCTTTTTAATAATGTGAATTCATATTGCTTATAGAGACGAGCATAAACATTGCAGATCAAAATGGAAGTTACAAATTTAAGAAAAAACTGTTGAAAGTATTTCAGTATATTTGACCACTTTAAGATTGTTAATGCTTTTTCCACAAATATCTCCTTTTGCAGACTTGGTTACAGTATTAGTGAGCTGTATATTGTTGTGCCATGTCTAAAAGTTAGTGCCCCCCCCCCCAACCCACCTTTCTACTTTGGCCTTGCAAATGCAATCTCTTCTAAATCATTAACACATCACTTAGTAATAGTTTATGCACCATTGGTGCTGTTGCTTTTATTTATCATGGATGTGTTAAAAATATTTTATAGAAAGACCAACTGCTTCATATCCCTTATCCTATGATGAAAGTACATGTAAATTAAATTTTAGTTAATCATTATTTTTGTCCCTGAATAAATGTTTTAATTGTGACTAAATGAAAATTTAAGAATATTTAAGTGTTTGTACTGATATAAACAAAATCTTGTGCATATTATTAATGGAGTATTTACGCATGTGCAGTTAACAAACTGTTCATCCTACTCCACCATTACTGATACAAATGTCAATATGTCCGACAAGCTTAAAGTTACTATGGTAGTATCAATCTATGAGCAATGTCATAAAGATGACATTGCTAACTATCTACCAATAACAGTACTTTCGTCTGTTTGAAAATGTTTGGAAAGATTTATGTGTAATAGCGTAATTGGTTTCCTAAACAAACATTGCATTTCATCTAATAGTAAGCAAGGTCTTCACCAAGGTCTTTCTACTGAACTGACACTGACATTGATGAAATCTACAAAGTCATCCATGCTACTAGTAATAATCATTCTCTATCGCAGTGTTCTAAGACTGCTTCAAAGTCTTTGATACCATTGAGCACAATATACTTTTTACAAAACTATGCATAAATGGTTTCCCTGGAAATTTGTAAGGCTGGATCAGAAGCTATTCAAACAACAGAACACACATTATGAGTTTCAAAAAATGACAATACTGATCTGTTAGATATCATGCTATCCTTGAGCCTCTGCTCTTCATAATTGATGTTAATGACCAAAATATTATTTCTGACAATTTCCTTGTTAGTTCTTTATCATTTCACTGGTAGTGATCCTCATTCTGTAGAGATCTTTGTCTGCAGAAGACTAAGTCCTTTTCTGAATAGCTCCAAAAAAGTTATCCTTAAACATTATTCATTTGTAAGACTAATGACATGGCTGTTCATACACATGTACACGTGTTTTAAGTATTTCAATTGACAGTCAAAGCTTCAATCCAGTTAACAGTGAAACGTTTTTGGGGTCTTCATTGGTTCTGACTTGGCGTGGCAGACTGGTGCTCTGTAGGGTAAATGCAGAAATAACTTGATGTCATAGGTACAGGAAAGCTCTTAAGTACATATCTTTGCAGTAGCTAGTCTTGACAAAGACGTAAGAAGTGCAAACATATATATGCCTCACAATCTGTTTATGCCTGTAACGAATGTGTGGGCCCACTGAATTGTACATGCCTGAGGATCTGTCCGTTACGAAAGTCTTCAACATTCCTCCAAATATAGGTGTAAAACTTATGCAAACCACAAAATCTTTAAGTTACAAATTTCATTTCATGTTAGCTCACGTTTCTTCCACAGAAATTAGCATAGCTAGAATCTATACCATATGACATTAAACAGAAATGCAAACACACCTTGAGGAGAAATACAATACAATACAATGTGTTAAAGTTTAATGTTAACAAGAATTTACCAGTGCTGTGCAAAGTTAATTTTTGTAGAGATTAGCGACCATCTGGCAGTGTACAAACCAATCTTAGATCAGGTGACTGTTCACTGTGGTATGGAGGGCTCTTCGCTTTCCAAAGCAAAACTGCCTTTATTCAAAGGAAAACATTACAAAGTTACGAAGAACAGAAATTGTAAAAGTCCACTTTGATTACTCTATACTTCTAAGTTCATTCTTACTCAATTATTAACTATAACTCTAACTTGAAGAATGTTCAAGACCCTATGTATCAATCAAAAGAGTTACCAGACTGACATTCTCTGGACAGGAAAAGAAAAATGTATGGGAGTATAGCTGTGACAAGGAAAGTACACTAGGCTGCATATACCAAGGTCTTAACAAGACTAAGCAGTAGCTACAATCTATACCAGTGTACCAGGATTTTAAAGTAGGTCTTTGAGCAGTGGCTGGTATCTACAGTTTCTACACCATATTACATTAAGGGGAAATACAAATATACCTTGAGGAAAAATACAGTGTGGTAAAATTATGTAAGGAACTGTGTACTGGTGCTCTGTAGTGTAAAATGCAGAAGTAACTTGAGGTAATTAGAACAGAAATACTCTTGATTAAGAACTTCCTCCGACACATATAGTAGCCTAGGATTTTTAAGTACATTTCTTGGCAGTAGCTAGTCTTGACCAAGAGGTTGTAATATTCTTTCCTCGAATGCATACAACACATGCCTCACAGTATGTTTATGCCTGTAACGAATGTGTATGTCCACTGAATTGTATATGCCTGAGGATATGTATGTTACAAACGTCTTGGGCATTGCTCCAAATATAGGCAAAAAGTATATGCAAACCACAAAATCTTTATTCGTACTTAAGTTACGATATTGCATGTCATGTGAGATAATGTTTCTTCCACAGAAATTAGTATAGCTAGAATCTATACCATATGACCTTAAAGGAATACAAACACACCTTGAGGAGAAATTAGGAATGCCAATACCACAGACAATTTTAAAAGTGTGTAAAAAAATGAAGGCTTATTGACTCATTGGACTTTGTAATTTTTTCGATCCTTTCGTGTATCTTTAAGTTTTTATCCTTCTATGCTGTATTTTTATACTCAATTTGCTTCTTATAAAGCGCATTGAGACTGTCTGTATAAAGTGCTATATAAATAGGTATTATTATTATTTCTTTTCTATGGATATGATCTAATATGGATACAAATTTGGGGCAGCAGTCAGTTGATGAGGGGCACAAAGAGTTGAAAAGTTCATGTGATGTCTATGCATTTTAATGTTGAATGGGTAAAATAAGCATACATGCCTTACATTGTCTTTTCTTAAACAGGGAATCTGATTTCTTCAGTCATCGAAGCTGATTCAAGGTTAAATTTGTATTTCTAAATTATTTTTTATTCCAAATGGAGAAGAAAGTAGTGACAGCCAGAATGATGTCCATGACAATCCCCAGGCGGTACATGATGAAGCAGTGCTGGAAATGAAGCAGTGCTGGAAGTTGGTAAAGGTGTGTTGATATTATTACAAACTAAGATGCTATGATGACAAAGATTCAGTGCCTTTCATAATGCATTTTTATTCCTGCTTAGCATAGCTCCAATATATGGCTACAAATGTATGCATGTTTATGACATTGTTGGAATAATATTGTTCATGAGAGTTACCAAGACTCCTTTTATGGCCAGCTGAAATGACGTCATATCATGAACATTTCCATAAACATTGTTTTCAGCAACTGCTGACTCTCTCTATTCATTCAGTTCTCTGATTTGAATTTTTCACTTTGTTGTGTTGAAACTGTTCATATTTTAAGATATGTTTCCCATAAATTTAACCTTTGCATCAGGGGTAGTCCGTAAATATAAAGTGTTATTTCCAAAAAGCCTTTTAACGTAGTGAGTACAATAATGAAAAGCTATATTGTACAGGCGGAAGTGTAAGGTGACATCCTCAATTAAAATGTAGTTCATAGTATATCAGTTCTAGAAATAAATATTGTTTTTTATGTTCCTCCTGGGTGTGGCAAAGTTCTGTGTTAGTCATTACGGGGTTTGAATATTGCCAGCAGTTGTTGAAAATATTTATTGCTAGTCATCATTACAGTCAATAGGCTATTTATGTCCAGTTTGTTTACCGAATTTATATACTGGCAGACATTAAATGTACAGAGTAATGAAGTACTGATACCATTGCCTCATTACTCTCTACATTTAAAGTGTGCTTACAGTCAAGTGTTCTTTTTCTCTTCCTGTAAAGTTCGCAAATATTACAAGTGGAGTGGAAGGGACACATCCGCAGTCTAACAACACTTTAAAAAATTTTACAAGAGAAAGGCAAAAATGAAATTGCCAGGTAAGATTATACTGCAACTCAGGGAACTTTTCCAATTGTTACTTATCTGCTAACATCAGATTTTACAGTAGCCTACATGCAACGTTCTTCGCATTGGAGCTGAACAGCGCAATGTACAGAACATAGAGTCTGCTGTTCAAACCTATCTTGTGTTACACAAAGATCACGAAACATATATGATGGCTTAACAATTTTATAAACAGATCTTATTTATAAGAAATTTCACCAGAAATTAGGGAAGAAATTAATCTGTATTCAAACACAGTTTTTGTTGTGACTACTGTAGCAACTGCAGCGTGGGTTATGTCGCAATCTGCATTTGCTCAGATGACGTGACGTTTGGAACTGTTGAAAGTATATTTGAAATATCCATCGTAAATGATTAAAAAAAAATTCTCTGTGAAACGTAATATTAGCATTGTCATACTTTGAGAAGACGTTCAGAAAATTATTTATCGTTTTTTAAGGTAACTTTCAAGGGCTACCAGACAATTTTTTTAAATAGTATGTGTTGTATATACTAACACAAAATCTTTCACATCAAACTATGTCCTTTCATCAGAGTATTAACAAATGTGCAGTAATCTAACTATGCATTTACTATTTTTGTTGCATTTTCAGGTCGGAAAGAAGTACTGGCTTCCTTTGAAAGTCACCCAGATTTCAAGTACGATTGGAAAACATTCCATAACAAAGCAATGAATGAAGATCGAAAAGCCCAACCGAGGGCCAGAGACAGGGAAGAGGAATGGCATTAAAAGTAAAGTGGAAAGGCCTAATATGTTGAACTATTTTATTACTGTATAGACCTCTTGATTTGTGTGCAGTAGCTGCTACCATAAAATCATCATTACTTATACTTATATATATATATGCAGTAAAATATAAGTAATGATGGTACCAGCTACTGAACAAAAATAAAGAGGTCTACACAGAAAAATTATGCTTTGATGGTATCAGCTACTGCACACAGAAAGAAACAGGTCAACACAGTAAAATAAAGGTAACGATGTTTTCATGGTACCAGCTACTGCACACAAATAAATCTATACAGTAAAATATAAGTAATGATGTTTTGATGATACCAGCTACTGCATAAAGAAAGAAAGAGGTCTACACAGTAAAATATAGGTAACGATTTTTCATGGTACCAGTTTCTGCACACAAATATAGATGTCTATACAGTCAAATATAAGTAATGATGTTTTGATGGTATCAGCTACTGCATAAAGAAAGAAAGAGGTATATACAGTAAAATATAGGTAACTGTTTTCATGGTACCAGCTACTGAACACAAATAAAGAGGTCTACACAGAAAATGATGCTTTGATGGTACTAGCTACTGCACACAGAAAGAAACAGGTCAACACAGTAAAATAAAGGTAACGATGTTTTCATGGTACAAGCAACTGCATAAAGAATGAAAGAGGTCTACACAGAAAAATATAAGTAATGATGTTTTGATGGTACCAGCGACTGAACACAAATAAAGAGGTCTATACAGTCAAATATAAGTAATGATGTGTTGATGGTATCAGCTAATGTACACAAATAAAGAGGTGTATACACTTAAATATTAGTAATGATGTTTTCATGGTACCAGTTACTGTACCCAGACAGAAAGAGGTATATACAGTAAAATATAGGTAACTGTATTTTTATGGTAGCAGTTACTGTACACAGAAAGAAATAGGTCTATACAGTAAAATATAAGTAATGTTTTCATAGTATCAGCTACTGCACAGAAATAAAGAGGTGTATACACGAAATATAGGTAATGATGTATTGATGGTACCAGTTACTGTACACAGACAGAAAGAGGTCATTACTGTAAAATATAAGTAATACTATTTTGATGGTACCAGCTACAATAAGTAATATTATATGTGCATGATGTATGAAAGGAATCAACTTTTGCATTTAGCAAAATGTGCTAAAAAACCTCCTTTTTATGTATTTATCTTAAATGTTTTTCTTCAGTACAGTAGTTCCTTAGATGAAATAAAGTTCAAACACTCCTGTTTCATTGATTTTCGTCTATACCTGTACACCAGTACACGAAATGCAGCAACTAAATTGACTAACCCAATTTGTTCCTGTCACATCTTTATTGTTTATTGATATGTAGTATCTCTGGTTTCTTCATGACTCTGATTTGGATATAAACCATGGTAGACGAACTATCATTTTCGTCGAAATGAAGAAAACATCACAAAATAAAGGAGCTATGTTTATCCACACTTCCCAGTTTGTGTACAATTTAACTTGCAAATCCGGATTTGCACAATGGTATTTACTGATCCATTCTTTTTCCACTATGATGTGTTAATAATTACATTTCATAATGAGCCACACTTTTTCATGTAAAAAGCAATGGCTCTCACTTGGCACATACTTTGTCCGTACATCAAATTGTGTTAAGTGTAGTATAAGGCCTCTAAATTGTATGAAAATACATCTTAAAGAAAATAGTTAAAGGCTCTGTGTACTGTGCAGTTTCCTTGAAGAACAGACAGTGATAACTGGTTTTAGACAACCCCAGCCCCTGGACATGAACTTCTGCCAGAGAACGTTGACACAGACAATGGCACAGAAAAATCCAAACCCTGGTAATTCCCAACTATCTTAAACTCATACCCCCTAGCATTTTCTGATCAATTCGGTAGGGCAACTTTATTTGTCTGAGGGGAGAGCTTTTGCATCAAACTGATTTAAAAATGTCCTTAATTAGTGATGAACATACTTTAAAAACTGGAAAGCAGGTTTTCAATTGGCTAGGACGCCGCTTACCAGCTGAGTTTTCTTTTATTTTTCTAAGTCTATGGCTTATTGTACTCCAAGCCCTTTTCATGTTCAAAGTGAATGTAGCTGATATAAGTAAGGTGAAATGAGGTACCCCTCCTATTATTTCTTGGTAGAAGGCATCCGTAAGTGTAGCATTTTGCAAATGTTCTTATTCATGCAAAACATTTCATGTCGCAGTGTGATTTGACACCACGGTCCTGAGGGACGCAATGAGCAGGGACATCGCAGAGGGGGATGTGGGTGATGTCTCACCCCTCCCCCCCCCCAAATCTTGGTAAAACTGACGATAGTTGGAAAATTCGAGTGCGACAGTCGGAATTGCCGACTGTCGTTCTCTAATTTACCTAGGCCTATTCATATATTCTTCTGATTGTGAATGACCTAAAAATTTCGCTTAAAATTTACCTTTCAATCAGTCATATTTACGTTTTCCTTGCCACTTTGAGAAATTGTATCTCGCGATCCTTAAGGGCCGGTGTAGCAGTACAAACTGTCGCAAATATCTCATATTCAGTAAATACTGTCCCAGTCCCACAGGACAATTTATACCGGATTTACCAGTACATTTGGTCTTCCCGGACCTTTTGTACAAGGCCAGATGGTACAGACTGTCTCCCGGACAGTATATGCTATGGTTAAA
>KN894393.1:3162-34149 GCA_000934455.1 Apostichopus parvimensis
AGAACCCCGTCTGGATTTTATCACCAATAGAATTTTAATGGGACAAGTGGAAAATGAATTAATTCCATGCTCAACAGTTTATCACCCAGACACTATATATTATAACTGTTTTAAATCTCACGCACAGAGTTAATAGGACAGCCGCCAAGTGTTTTGGACTTCCTGGTTACTCGAAAAGACACGTTATGTTCTATGCAAGCTAACGAGCTACAATTAATGTTATGGAAATTTAGCCATTATAGCGATAGCGTGAAATTTCAAAAATTCTGAACGTCACAAAGCCCGAGTTTAAAAATTTGAAAGATTTTCATTTCCTTTAGTGTAGTACCTAGCTATATAGCGCCCTCTGCACATGTTTCCTGTGCCTGTTTTGTAGCCTCACCTCTTTGATGGCCATTTGAAGTACGAACTTGTAAAGAACGTAAGCCTGTACAAGGCAAACACTTCCCATGACACATATCTAATCCCTAACATATGATCGGTCATACAAGTTGAATGTACTTGCGATCTTTTCTCCAAAAGATATTTGCGCATTCGGTCGAAAAAGGAAAAAAAAAGAGAAAAAAAACCAAAGGTAGTCACTTGACATTTGATGAAGTGTTTTTATGTTGCACGCTTTTGGTTTAATAAAAATTGAAAACTCGCCATCAGTTTCCAGTATCTCCCTGGGTACGTCCTCAATCATTTCGTTTTTTAACCTGAGAGCATGCAGGCACATTCTCATCATGATCGTGTTCTAGCACTTTGAGCCCATGAAAATGTTTTGATAACATTTTAGCTTATATGTTTTTGTAGCTTTTTATATGGTCTAATTGAATCCTGGTATTAAAACATTAACAGGAGATTGGTTACAATATCTCAAACAATTTTGTAAATGTAGAGTAAACCGTATTTATGGAATTTGAAAAAAATCAATAGAATGCTATATAATTTTTATTATCGGATTGTATTGAAAAATCATAAGAATGGTACATGATTAAACTGACTGAGTCATGCTATAATAAGTCAATAAAATGACAAAATCTATTTATATAGGCAGATGGTGAGGAGAAGGACAGCATTGTAAGAGCTGGATTAGTTTTAGATTCAGACTAATGTTATGTGATGTGGTTTAAATCAGTTCTATGAACATTACCCCCATCCCCTTCCCTTTCATACCACCGTCCCTTATACCAGGGTGCTGATTTACCCCTCCTTCTACCTTCCCCTTTCACACCACCCCCCTCCCCTGTGTGAGGGCTCTGAATGCAAGCATTGCATTCCCTGTAAGCTTCCATAGAAATGCCATAATTGAATCAGTCAAATGTGCTGATAGTAGGAGTGTAAGTAAAGCCAACAGTCATCTTTACATGGGTGTATTTGATGATTGACGTTTCTTTTTTGTTTCAAGGTCGATTTTGCAAAACACTATCGGTATTTCATACATTTACTATTACACTTTACATTTTGTTTGTTATATAGTAGATTTTCAAGGCAAATAATAACAATTGACCATTCCACTATTTGTTTCTTCCTTCTTTTTATTTGTAGGATTGCGGAATATGCAATTGATATGGAGTCCATGAACTTGAATCTATCCGCAATTCGAACTATTAGGGTGCTCAGACCGTTACGAGCAATTAACAGAATACCAAGTGAGTATATTAGTTATGTATAGCCAAGCAATTTTACTTTTAATAAAACGATCAATTGATTTTTCAGTATATAGGTGCAAACGATCTGATGAAAAAAAAAAAAAAAAAAATTAACTCTTTTCTAGTTTTGTTTCTTTTAGCTATATAGTAATGAATGATTTCTTTCCGTCGTAAAAGTTTTGTCATTTAGACATTTTCTTCCTGTCAGTATCAATCACGTGACTTGAAGCAAATCCAATTTTTATAATTTCTTTTTCTTCACTGTTCATTTGAAATGAAACTAATACATATGTAGTAATAATTACATGGCTATACAGGAATATTGGTTATCATCCCAAAATTTTGCCAAAATCCACACTAATTATATCTTCTTTCAGACATGGATTTTTTCACCCAGGATTATATTAATGGTATTGATCGCCTATTTGTGACAGCTTGTTTATCGTAAGTCGGTCTATATAACAAAATAATAACGAGGCGGTGCACCTACTGCGATTAATGTCCTTCACGCAGTGCGGATTATCAAACCGCTTGATCAAGTTCAAAGACCTATGCATCTCTGTATCTTCAAATACATTAAGTTTTTAATAGAGACCATGTAGGGGTGATGCCTCCTAAGTGACCTTGCATGTTTTGAGAATTGTTCAGTTGTTGTTCTTACACGAAGATAAATACTGTGAGAACTCGAGAAGACATAAAATCCATCACGTTGATCTCAAAGGTTCAAAATTTATTTCCACCTTGACGTAAACAGATACATAAGAAGACATAATGAAAATAACAAGAAGGGAAAGTTATTGTGACAAAATAAGAAGAAAATTAAGCAAAAGGGCATGGGAGGGGGAGTGGGAGGAAGTGGTGGAAGGAAAATCAATATAAAACAGTGAATTTAATTTAGATTATTGCATAGATCTGTTTTTATGTACATAAACGCCTTTGCGGTATAAAGTAAACTACATACATACATGTATGTCAGTGTAAAAATTGAGCGAGGTTTAATGAAGCCGGGAGATTTTTAATGCATGACCCCCACTCAGTTCCTGACACTCAGTTTATGATAATCAGAAACATAATCTAGTTACATGTGACTAGTAAATAATGATGTAAATTTACATCGTTCCCCTGTCGTTGTTTTATTAGGATTTTGCATCAAAAAGTTGCATAAAATGCTTACAAGTGGTTGTTTAGTTTGCAAACTTTTCATGACCTTGCGTTTATGAAAATGATTGGAATGACCGAGAATATTCCAAAAAGTCTTTCCTGAAAGACAAGATTACGTTTAATTATCAAAATTGAATCAGCATTGCGTATATAAATCCTCATTAATTAAACATCAGCCGTTTATAACCTTAAGGTATTATTTTTGCTTTTTATCGCTATATAGCTTTGACCTTTTTTGGCAAGTTTAGCTAAAATAGCTAGAATAAGGTAATTTGTATAGCAAATATGATCTAATTCTATCTATGCCCAAGATGACATGGATCGGCACCAGTGTGCATTATACCAAACATTACCTCCAAATGTGACTATAAAGGCATGTATTACATTTTCCTATACGAACTGCCAATGATCTACTAATTATAATGATTCCTTTCAAATTTTGACAAATTTGGCACTTTAATATGTGAAGTATAACTTGAACATTATTATCAATACCGTATGTGTGTGCATTTATCACACAGAATGCCCTCGAGGGACATTTTCATGGTACAGATACAAAGAATGTTCTTAATTAAGTCGGTTCGAGTGTTTTTATAAAGATGCATGAACAGCTATGTGATCGTTATTAATTTCTGAATGGTGCTTTAATTAAGTGCACAGCTGGTGATGTAAATATACTTCATAATTAAAGGCTGATGGGTATCAGTGTTTGCATTAATGTGCTATTAATGTGCTAATAATCAATATCCCTGATCGATCGATTCATGGGATTAAGAGATCAGTTTGATTAATGCAGATACAGGGATGTGCCCAGGATTTCCTGAGTGCCGGGTATACTGATCGCCGTCCTGGAGGAGGAGGTGTCTAAGGGGGAGGGGGTGTCCCCCGATTTTTGAAGGTGCTCAGATGCCAAGTGCTGGCACTTGTGTAGCTTTTTAAGCACATACACAAGTACTAGTTTTGCTAACAATTTACATTTTTAAATTTTTTTTAGTGAAATATATTACGTACATGGTAAAAGTTATTAGTTTGTTTCAAAGAGATTTTACAAGGGACCGATTGAGAGCCGTATGTAATGTTTCTCGCATGCGTAACTGATGCATTATTAGTCTGTATGATTTTGGCATAGGCTACGCCCAATTTATGTTGAATATATTGTTAGGAATATAGGGATTTTAGATGAAAATAGTGCTGGGCGGGATTCACGAGTTTTAAGACAGTGCTGGGCGGTAATCTTTAGTGCTGGGGGAGTCGCCCAGTGCCGCCCAGCATGGGCACATCCCTGCAGATATTGTCAGATATGCATCAACTTGTCAGAAACATAACAGGCTCACAGATATAAAGAGAGGAATCTACACGCTCTAAAATGACAGATATTGTACCCATGAGGTTCGAAGGCAGTGTTACAGTTCATTTATATTCACTGGTCAAACTAAACATCCTTCATATCTGCTTTATAGGTTTATAATTGAAGTATGCTGGGCAGTACTCTATAATTATTCCTTTGGGTCAGTAGTTGATCTTATAGGTTGGAACAGCTGACTGTCAATTATTACAGATTGACTTGGGTAGATGGGTTACTACAATAAAATGGATGAATTGTTGGACTTGGATATAACCGTTTAAACGATATTAACCATATTAAATGATATTATAGCCCAAATTGCAGCTCAATGTGAGACACAAATTCAGCCTAAGATTTGGGCATGTACAGCTATTTGAAAAATCCTAACAGAATTTTTTTCTTCAGAGGAAGATCAGTCTTAGAAATAAAGGCAATTTTTTTTATGGCAAATTAAGCTATGATATGCATCAAACATTTGCAATTAGAAACAAAGTGGTTCGATTAAAGACCCGGATATATCGTAGCCTCTTACAAAGGGAAGAAGATTTTCGTCTGTTGTGCTAAAAAATTAATAGCATATATATTGGATCATGTTATGGACAGATCTACAGTCTGCTATTTCAGTTAATGTCTGATAAATATCTATAAGCAGAGACTGATCGAGGCATATTTCAAATCCACGCCAAATTTATAAAAATTTATAAAATTCTCAAGCAGAAGAGGGGGGAAATAAAGAATGAACAAATAGAGCTAAGAATCTCAATTATATGAAAGCATTTCCATGTTTGACTATATTAATTATCGAACGATCTCTGTTGATTGGGTGACCTACATCGGTAGTGTCTTCACCTGTATATCAGTACCGATGTGCAGTGTAGACTAGATCCAACAAACCATCGGCCTTGCCCTAGCTATATCTTCTAGGATGCTACATGTTTATGATGATTAATTACGCGGAGGGATTGTGAGGCGAATTCTGACAGGCAGCCTAAAATGTCACCGATATATTTTATGCATCGTTCTCGATCTTGTCACATGGAATATTTAAAGCGAATACAAATCTGGGTTTAGATTGGGATATTTCTGGTTTGCTAGTAAAAACAACATGGAGGACTTACACAGGTTATTTGTGTGTTGAAACATATGGGTTTTTTTTATTTTTTTTTATTCTTGATAAGTTTGATTTTGTTTAATGAACGTTTTTCAGAGTTCAGGTAAAATTACTCCCCCCCCCCTGAGAAATGGTATAAACTGTACCGTTTGCTTTGAGGCAGTTACGGTGCTTAATCGAATCGTCTGTAATGTCTGGCACATTGTGGTTTGTTTTACCGCAATCTGCTGGTGTCAATGTCATACATTGAAGGAAAGAGTAAGGTGTATATACCTGGAAATATAATCTGTTACTTTAGCTAGCCAGCCAACATTGGGTAAGAATCTTATCAAACAAGTGTTTCAAGCTCTGTAAAGATAAAATGGTGGATGACATTTGTGGGGACTTAATTATCATCTGTATTGCACTTCAGTGGTTAATAAATTATAGCTAACTGGTTGTCACCATACTTTTCTTCTTGAATGAGGGGTACATGCTTTTGGGGGTTCATATCAGTATGAAGCACATGTAAAATCCATATCCCCAAAAAATGTCAATTTTTTAAAAAATTTACTTCATTAATAATATGAATGAGACTTTACTTACATTGTATTGGGATTTTGGTATCGAAAAGCCTGGTAAACTTTACCGATATCAACTCGGAAACCTGCATTAAAGTTTGTGGGTATGTTGATGGAGGGGGCAGGTATGTATTAAAGGGAGATATGTATGAAATCAAAATATATCCTTCATTACAGCTGTCAGTTATTACAAGCAATATATCAACTTCACACTTTTGAGTGACACTGCCCTCTATTTTAAACCTTTTTACCCAGTTTTCTTTTGTTTGCTTTTGTGTTTTGTTATCGGAGGCAATTAAGTTTTTAGCTTCAATTTTTTTTAATTCATTAACCATATATCCATGTACTCTTTCGTCATACTGCAAGGCTGTGAACATTGGTGATAAAAAGTGAAAGTTGAAGTTTTACAGTCTTGTTTGAGGCCAAGGCTACCTCACACGACTTTACAACTGAACCCCTGGTCATTGGTAACTTGTCACACCCACACACCAAAGTGTGCACAATTCAAACAATCCCTCCTGGGGGCACTACAGTGCACCACATCTACGTGTCCCCTGGGGGGGGGGACTTCCCATAGGGTGCAGCCACAAACCGACGCACACAGCATGCAACTATATTGTACAAGTTACCTCGCAAGTCCCCATTTATACACCTGGGTGAAGAGAGTCAATGGAGATTCAGTACCTTGCCCAAGGACACAACGTAATGATCTGGCCAGGACTCGAACCTGTAATCCTTAGATCACAAGTCCACTGCCTTAATGACCTGACCACAACACTCTCTGCATGGTGATGTTGGTACCAGGTGGCTTGCCAATACCACCTCAACATTTTTAGAGCGATCTTGCAATAAATTTGTTCTTTATTTTTTTTCTTTCTTACCTGTTCATCAGAAGGATAATCACTTTGCTAATTAGTTTAAATCATTAATGGATTAATACCCACGTTCCTCCTTGTGCTTCCTCAGGTCTACGGATATTGGTGATGCTATTACTGGACACGCTGCCCATGCTGGGTAACGTTCTCATGCTGTGCTTTTTCGTATTCTTTATATTTGGTATCATCGGTGTGCAATTATGGAGTGGGAAGCTACGCCAGAGGTGCTTTCTGGATTTACCAGACGATCAAATTTCTTCTGGGTAAGTAAAGAGTGCAGCTGGCAGGGCTTGATGATAGGGGGGGGGGTAGATTGGGGATACAGTCCTGGGGGACCGATTAGCTCAATTAGATGCCCAGGGAAATATCATTTGAAATTGCGCCCTTTAATACGTCCACTGCCATAACAGTTTACCTGCATCAGGCATTTTAATCAGGCATTCTAGCGGTGGATGGCGGGAAATTTGAGCTGTGCAAGTGATTTTTCCACGCTCGTTTCCTCTGCTAGGCTTGGCGAATTGAACACATAACACACATGCTAACGTTCCATACTAATCACCTTGAAAGGTGAAAAAGTGGGCAGTGGAGAAAAATGAATGACAGTCTTTACTAAAAGGCAGATTTTCAAATGTGGGGTACAGAATAATATACACTCATTTCATAATATACTTACGGGAAAAATGGAGACGTCAAGAATAGAGCCCAGTGACATGAGTGTTCCCTAGGATGAATACAGTTGGCTCTCAACACCACCGCTGAAAGGATAAATGTTTATCCTCTGAAATTTCATCACTGCCTCTAAATAATGCTAGTAAGTTAATGGCAAATGGTAGCTCACATTTGAGACGTCAGCATGTATATGTATCACAGCCACCTTCAAAGCATTGGGGAAGAATCAGAGACGCCACATCGTAAATGTCCAGGAATAATTAAGGAATATCAAAACCTTTTACGAGAGTATCAATATGAAAAGTTTCATAAAAGTTTAGCACACTAAAAGTTGGATTGGTGATCATCTTGTGTGGATGGCCTTCATTTGAAAACAGCTCCCTTGACCCGTTTGGACTAGTTCTAACGCCGCCAGTGGTTGTCACGATAGCTGCATTTTGTATGAAGTGTGTAAATTCCTTCACCTCCATCTGTATGTGAGAAAGTGGTCAGGTGCTCTTGCCCTTCAGATGGGGAGTTGGGGTCCGGGGAGGGGCCGGGAGCAGCCGGGGATGGAGGCGGCATTAATGAACAATCCCAGAAGGAGAGGCAGAGGACCTCTGAATGGGATTCTTGTTTTTTGCATCCTTCATATTTCGGGCTCATAATGACAAAATGGCCGAATTGAGAAATATCCATCCGTCTTCTATCTTTACAGGAATCCCAATTTAACAGACTTTTTCAAATATAGCGATCCTTACGACGACTTCGTCTGCAGTTTCCCAGACGACAGTGGCATGAGGAAATGTTACGAGGATAAGCCGCGGTACGAAGTCAACGGGGAGGAATGCCGCGGTAACACTTCGTACTTTAACGACTCGGTTTGCATAGATTGGAACCAGTATTACACCATTTGTAAAACCAGCGACGAGAACCCATTCCTAGGTTCCATTTCGTTTGATAATATACTTTATGCTTGGATCGCTATCTTTCAGGTGAGTCAGGTCGTTCCTTTTTGCTTACAAAACAACTTAGAACTGTCGGTTTAGTCGGTAGTCATTTTCAGTAATGTATTAAAGAGCCAGTACCATTTATACAGGTGAGTGGATAAAGGTGGGTGGCATTTGATGCAATGAGGCCAATTGGGAGGGTTCCGGGTTCGATCCCAGGCTGGGTCGATCCCATAGTAAGGTGGGTTTTGTTCCAAGAGAAATCTATGGTTTTCCCATCTGAAAAGACTTTCTAACTTGGAAAGATTCCAAATTTGAGTTAAAATGTTGAATTGGAAGCCACCTGACGTGAAAGTACAGAACAAAATAATATATTTATTAACAGCAGAGTTTATTAGAAAACTATAAAGGTTTTTAACATAAAGCTTGTCTTAGATATTTTAAGAAACTTTGGAAATGTTGTCCACCACGATCGGCTGAAGCTGAAGGAAAAACTGAAACGGTAAATTGAGTTACACAACTTTGTACCGTTATGATATATCTGTATTGTGACTTGTATAAAAGTTATGATGTTTTTATCCTATTTTAACAGAAACTGAAGACAATTCCTGCTATGAGATGAAAAATGTCAGACATCCTGCTATGTATACATTAAATATTAGTCAGGCTTTTAAAGTAGTTAAAACATGTTTTTATCATTAAGTAAATACTCAATTGTCTTTAGCATCAAGAGAAGTGGTTTTAGAAGACGTCTCAGACTTCTACTATAGTTTTTCCATTTTTTTTAATGAATATTCTGTTGTGTTTCAAGTTTCTTTATCTTTCATCCTCCTTCGTATCAATTTCTCTATTTTCTCTGTGTCCTCCATCTTTCAAGGTATATGGGTAGATATGCCATGAAACAAGGGTCAGGGGTGTAGGACGGGTGGGGGTGGGGGGTTGCAGGGAAGGCGCTTCGTAGTATTAATGTGGGTAGATTTTGTCAGTTCGTGGTTTGTTGTACTACTGCTAGACTACCACAATCTCCAGTTGTACAATCACAAGAAGAAGTACTACCCCAATGGTTATCTATGTATACATTACGAAAGAAAGGAAATAAAATATATTTGTCAGAGAATGAGTCATATGACATTTATAGGCAGACAAGGCCGCCACAATTCCGTGCATAATGCAGACATGCGCACTGTCAAGCACTTTGTCTGTAGATAAAAAGAACACAGTCAAGAATGAGATCAAACACATTTATATATATGGTTATATGGATATATAAAACTTCTAGCTTTTTAACTGATTTTTAAGGAAGGTTTATTATTTTGTTATCGTTTATAGCTTAAATAGGTGCTTCTGTAATCACAATTCTTCGTTAGTGAGAGCGGGTAGTTTATTGTGAGATGTAATTCAACAGAATGATTAGCAATGCCAGATGTACTCAAAGAGAATTGCTTATTAGAGAAGGAAAAGCTTATAGTCAAAATAGTTTCTTTTTTGGGGGGGGCAATTCATGGATTGATACAGCCTTGTGTAACATAGGTAACACAAATCAAGGTATAATATAACATTGTCCAAACATGACATCTGTGTAGCTTAATAAAAGCATTGGGGTTCTTCTAGAACTGCATTCTATAAATTCTCCATATTTACTGCCTAACCTTTTTCAATTCATTTCCTTTTTCTTAGTTTCTTCCTATTTTCTGACCATTTCTGAATTTTTCTAGTCTCTGACACCATGGAAGCCGAATATTATATTTTGGTAGTGTGACTCGATGGTTAAGACATCAACAGTAGAGTCTTCTCTTACAAATCTCTTTCCAGAACAACAGGTCCTTCCACCTCCCCCCTTCCCCACCTCCCTTACACACCCTGTTTTTACCTCACATCCACACCTGTGGTCTATAAAAATGTTCCTACGTCATGTTTTGCTGATAACTTCTGTCTCTTTCTCTCTCTACTGTCCACTTCTGTTCATGACCTTTGACCTATTAAAGGTGATAAGTTTAGAAGGATGGGTGGAAATCCAGTACCATCTGCAAGATACCCATTCGCAATGGACATGGATGTACTTTTTAGCTTTAATAATCGTAAGTACGGTCTCCCTTCCCCCCGGACCACAGATGCATGAAAACACACAAGCTGAAGTCCAGATCACAAGCACGATTTCATTTGGTGGATTCATGGCATCATTATTAACACCCGTCCATTTTTTTTTCATTTTTTTAAATTTTTTTTTCGGTACTTTATTTTGAATATGTTGCGCATCTGTCGAAAAATAAAATACACCATTTTAAGATGACTCTGAAGCAAGGATTGTTGCTTCAGTTTTTCCAGGCATATGTAGAACAATATTTATCCCCAAAAAATAATTGAGTACAACTGCATGATGGATCAACCTTCAACACAGTATTGGTTGGCAGTTAAGACTAAAAATTTTCAACCGATCTAAGGAGGCACTGGATTTCTTAGTATCTGTGAGAAAGGTGTACCAAAAATTTGGAAACAATTACTAGTATTCCTTAACCCCCCCTCTAAAAAAAATGGTTTGCTTAGTGTGAAAAATTCTAAGCATTTTATTCTTTGTTTTGGAGTCATTTTGTGGTGTATTTTGCTTCTTTTTTCCTTTCTTTTAATTTGTTGTATTTATTTATTGTTTCAATGGTTCACACTGACCCCAATTGCTCATCTGCATGTATGGTATTTTCCTTTCTTGTCTCTCTGTATTCTCTGTGGCTCTCACCCGATCAGGTCATTACTATGGAGGGCTGGACAGACATTATGTACCATGTACAGGACGTCCATAACTTTTGGAATTGGGCCTATTTTGTTGTTCTTATTGTAGTAAGTATAAAATACCAGATGAGAGACCGAACCCCTCACGAGAAGGGAGAGAATATAGAATTGGATCAGATTGGATCAGATATTTTATGATCCACATATATGATATAATAATGGAATTAATATTTAAGGGATGTGTGGGAGGTGTTTTTACGATTCCACCAGTGAGATATGCTGGATGGAAGCCTTAACTAAGGGATGGGATGAAGAATAAGTAATCGCACTGTGTGCCACTAGTGTCCACTAGTGTCCACCTAGTGTCCACTAGTGTCCACCATTCAACATAGGGATAGGGATAAACGATTGGTAGTTAGTCTAGGATTATCCTCATAGATTTAGGATTAACTGTCTTGAGTGGTTTGATATTCTATGATAGATAAAAAAAGGACTAGAGATGTGGTTATAATGATAGGGTATCCAAGCCTAGCTTTCTCAAAAATGTTAATATTGAGAGCTTCAGCTTTATCATTATTTCAGATGGGGAGGGGGGTGAGGGGTTTGTCTCGTGACATGTTTCATTTCACAACGGTATGATTATCGTTATTTAAAGGGAGTTAGTGGCACTATAACACTGATTAGTAATTATGAGGAAAAAGTCAATTTTGCACCGATATATATCACAAATGTATAGCCCCATTTCATGAGATTTTCAAATTGTGGATTAACATATAAAGTCAAATACTTGTGGTATTTAATACAATGATAAATGTTCTTGTTTGTAGTTTAATGGTGTTATTTATCATCAATTTATATATATATGTTCATATTGCTGTGCATTTTTGTTATTGAAGTGGTTACATGTTCAAAATTCCCATTGCAATTTATATGTTTGCATAGCACTCAGCATGCCACAGGCAGACATATGATTATACTCGACCGACCAAAAGAACCAAAAAAGTAAAAAAAGAAAGAAAGAAAGCAGTCTTCACAATCTTGCGTAGAAAAAGTCTCCAAAACCATGCGAAAAATGTAAAGAAGAAAAAATCAATGTGATCAACAATTCACAACCGTTTTTGCAATTTTTAATGTTTGATATTTTCAACGATTTCTTTAACCCTGAGCCAATTTATAAAACTGGAGCTCGATTTCATGCGAAATGTTTTTGCGATCATTCTCTCTTAAGATGAGAAGGCGTCTGTTTTTTTGGCCGGTGTAATCAATATTTGTCTGTTTTTAGTTGATTGTGCGAATGAATATCACTGGATACTTGCTTTTAATGTCATACAGCATGTGAGTGTCGTAGGTGGTGATACTGTGTTTATGGTTCAATGTTGTCATATCATGCAGTCAGTGTTTGTGTGTAGTGTCGTAAGTTATTTTAAATGCGGCGGACCTCGTCCGTTTGTCGTTCTTACTTGACATTTTGCTGTTAGGCTGTATCACATGTGTCGTTATATCAACTTGCACTGAATAGCACTCAGTCGTTTCTAGCGATTCTTCTCAAGAATTACCCATAATGCATCGAAACAGTTTTCTAACAGGTCTGTTATATTTCAGACAGCCTGTTGCTGATGAATTTTTGTTAGAGGGTGTGTAAATCTGATGTATTGAAATGAATATTTTGAAGACAAATTAATTTTCTTTAACGGCAAGAAACAGGATTTATTTCAGCTTCATGGATCACACTTAAAAGGGTAGTTTAATATAGTTGACAGTATCAAACAAATGGAAGGATAAATTCTGAAAATTTCAAGAGTTTCGTTAGGCTATAAAACCATAATTCAAAAGTTATCTGAAAATATAACCCATAATGCATTTCAAATAATAAAATATAGGTTTCAAAATAACTCAGAAATATATAAAAAATATAGACAATTCCTGCAAGATATTTTATTGAGAAGTTAAAAACAAAGTGGGTTAAAATATTTCCTGTTTAATCTCACAAAACAAAATAACCTCTGAATGAAATATTGAACACATTAATATTATCCAACATGCTCTCTCAAAAATGTCTTGTGTAGTTGGCTAATTTGATGCATACTATCAGTCAGTCAGTCAGTCAGTCAATCTGTCTGTCTGTCTGTCTGTTAGTCAGACTATCAATGATAAGGTGCTTTTACTTAAACCCTGTAAACCATCTTGCTCAGGTTGGGAGGAAAACATGCTCCATACTAATGAAGGTCGGGCATTTAATATCAAGGATAGGTAGGAATTCGGGATCAAAGTTCATAGTATCTCCAAACAAATATTAGTGCACATTTAGACCTGATTTTCTCCTTTTGTAATTTAAAAAAAAAAAATTTTTGTCACTTTTCTTTGTGACACTGTTAGATAATTGGTTTGTGATTGATGGGAATTTGATGAACCTCTTGTTGTAGCAGTTAGTGGATGTAATTGTGTGAAAATGTTGTATGGCCTAGCAAATGAAATTTGAGTAGTTTCAGAGAAAATAATGTATTAGTTAGATAATTGTATCTCACTTGTACTCCTGTTGTTTTAAATTGTGTTCTCAGTTCCGTGACGGTTTCAAGTATATTCTATATTCCATTAAAATTTTGTTTTGTTTTAGGATCTTTGGTCATCATTTAGTATGAATGCCTTTATGTAAGGAGGCTACCATGAATTTGTTACAGATAATTCAAAAATTTGCAAGAAGTGTAAGGGTAAAAAAAAGAGAAATTTAAAAACTAACTAAGAAAGTCACAAATATTTCCCTATGTTATTTAATCACTGTTTGTTCTTTCTTACTCAAGCAGAATTATTGCAAAATATCATCCAATTCTGACTTAATTGCCATGAGCATAAACTAATATTAAAAATGTCCCATGATGCAGTGTGTAGATTCCTAATATGCGTTTACATACAGTACCTGATCATTACCACATGATAGTAAAAGTCCATGCGACCCTGTTGTCATTTTCAAAAAGGGCCAGTTTCTGAGGTGAATTGAAACATGCAGACTTATAGTTATTAAATATTTCATTCTTACAAGTCATATCCAAGCAATGTCAACAGTCTTTCTTCCCTGCTAAAGAAAACAAAATCTTTTCATATTGGTCATGGGCTTCTTATTGGGAGCATTGCATGTTATACTTTCAAGTGCATTGACTATAAAAAGTGAAAAATATTAAAATAAAAGTCTGACATGTACGAAACAGTAAATAGTAAAATTGTAACGTATCACTTTTGTTATACTGACTGAAGGTTAAAAACTTGATCAATGCATTTTCCATGTAAACTGTTCAAATATAATGTCTCCCAGATCAGCTCATCCAAGGAATACTGGAAAGTCAAAAGTGGTTTGAAAATACTATAAAGTATAACAAACAAAAAGAAAATTATGCCAGTTTCTGGATGAAGTCTTAAATGTATGCTTAACAGCTGTTACAATAAATATAGCTCTACCTACAGGCCTAAACTTATGAATATTGGTCCCAAATTTGCTATGCTAGAAATTTGCTGCAAAAGTGCTTTTGCTGGAGGCTTGGATGCTCCAAGTTACTACCTGAAATAGTGGAGGGTTGTATTTGAATATTCAAAGCTTAAGAGAGGAATAAGTGCTCTGAGAATGGCAATAAAATGCCTGTTGAAGTGTGCACATGAGTGACCATTATTTGATGTTTTTCTAGCATATTTTGGAGTAGAACAGATTACCCATAAGAAGACATTGCTTGGGAGGCCAGCTAGCTATGCCTTTAAGTATCTAGTTTTAAGCTGCTGTCCTTATCATTGTGACAAGAGCAGTTTCATGCTATTTGCAGTAAGAAACATTCTTACAGAAAGGCAAGCTAAAGCCGTATACAACATTACATACATATATGTTTACATAATACACATATTTTACCTTACCACATGATCACACCTGTGAAATGATCGGACGCGGTAAAAGTTGCAACCACATGTGATCTAAAATGACAGATAAATTCTATATATTTGCTATCTCCTTGATATGACCTTCAAGAGAAAGATTCTAAGATTTTTGTTTTCTCCTACGAAGGCGCTGGGGGAAAGAAAAATGCTTTGCAATGTGACATACATTCCTTCTCGCTTTCATGAAAGCTATGTAACTGTATTGTAGCTATTAATACCTGTACAGTACCCAGAGAGAGTCAAACTAAGGATTATTGGACTACAAAATCAGATTATTTAACCTACGTCAGAGACGAGTGATCGTTGAACTGGAAATTGAAGGCGCCCAAAGTTATAAAAGGCAAAGAAAATTTTTACGTCACTCGCAGATGTAAAGGAAACAAATCCAGCAAACTGCACACACACTGGTCATGGTTTGTCGAGGAAAATATATCTATTCGAGCAAAATAAGAATTAAGATGATATAGGGGCTGAACGTAAGGACTAGATGTATTTGAATAGCTTCACTCATAGTCATCATTGCAGAATATGTTTTTACAAAATCTGACAGAATTTTTTTATTTTTTTTTTATTTTTTTTTTATAGAATTAAAGCAAAAGTCAAACTGTTATGAGATTTAGAAAAAAAAAAAAAATTTCCAACCAAATTTCTTAGGTGTAGTACTGTATTAATTTGGATATTTTTAAATTTCCATAATAAAATGTCAGTCGACTTTTAATTTTTTTTATGGTTAGAATGTTTAAAAAAGGATGGGGCTAACAAAGTCAGTATGCTAAAAAATACAAAAATTATATATTATATAGAATAATATAATATAATATATATTGTATAATAAAACATAATGAAACTACCGTATATGGTTTGCTTAGTATAGGGAACTATATATAGGGTATCAGTGTGTTATGAGTGACATCCTTGAGTATATTCATCTCCTTTTTATGAGAATAATCAACTCCAAAATTCCATATTTTCCCCTTTTCAAAAATCATTTTATACATTTGAGTTTTTTAGTCATTAATTTTTTTGTTGTAAATGTTTTCCTTTCCCACACAGATTGGTGCCTTTTTTCTTATAAATTTATGCCTCGTTGTCATAGCAACCCAGTTTTCGGAGACAAAGCAGAGAGAGAGCCGGCTGATAGCGGAGCAGAGGAGGAGATTCAAGTCCAGCAGCACGTTGACCAGCAACAGCGAGCTGGGCAGTTGCTACGACGAAATCTTAAAATACATCAGTCACCTGATGCGTAAGGGAAAGCGACGGTTTCGCAGGTGGCGGAAACGTATGCAGAGCAAACGGCAGGGGAAGGTCATGCCGGCTCTGACCTTGCGGAGGAGGAAGAAGAAGAAGAAAGCCATGCCGGACCCGACCCATCACTACCACGTAGGCAATGGGAGCCCCAGAGGGGGTAGGGCTCACGGGCAAGGGTGCGGCGGGCCTGACGACGAGAGACATTCGGGCGTCCTTAAGCATAAAAGTAGTAACATAGTCCCCAACAGCGAGTCGTTCCATTCTATAAGTTATTGCACAGAGCATCTATCTAAGTTAAATTATCCTTTATATCCCGAGTGTGTTCATTCCAAGTCTTCCCCGCATAGCCACGCGAACTGCACGCTCTTGATCCACCGGGCGTCCTCCATCAACTATCCGCCGACGACAAACTCCAAGGACTCGACGCAGAACGCTCTACTAGCCAAGTATAATATAGAGGAAGGAGTCAAAGCAGGCAAACTAGCAGAACGATGGAAAGAGCTGTGCACGGAGAACCATCAGAACCCTCCGCAGTTACCAGCAGTGACCGGCGACAAGGGACACAAAGGTCAGTATACCAGCTAGACTTGTAGCTGTTGCATATTCAGTGAATTTATTTGAGTTATTTGAATACAACACTTCTGCACAGGCTTGCCAGCAGTGACCGGTGACAAGGGACTCAAAGGTCAGTATACCAGCTAGAATTGTAGCTGTTGCATATTCAGTGAATATGTATGAGTTATTTGAATACAGCACTTCCGCACTTGCCAGCAGTGACCAGCGACAAGGGGCACAAAGGTCAGTATACCATCTAGCCTTGTAGCTGTTGCATATTCAGTGAATTTATATGAGTTATTTGAATACAACACTTCTGAACTTACCAGCAGTGCCCGGCGACAAACGGCATAATGGTTAGTATACCATGTGGACTAACATGTGTTGCATATTCAGTGGATTAATATCATCCTTCTGCACCTACCAGCAGTGCCCGGCAACAAGCAGCATAAAGGTCACTATACCATATCATCCTTCTGCACTTATCAACAGTGCCTGGCAATTTGGGACACAAAATTGGGTTTACCATGTACTACCTTTATATAATGAATATTCAGCGAATTTAATGACTTGCTGGATAATTACCATTCTGCACTTTCCAGCAGGGCCTGATGACAATGAACATGAATGTCAGTACAATACTGTTTATTAACATATATGTGTTGCATATTCATTGATTAGCCAGTGCCTAGTGACAATGCAAGGGACGCTAATTTCAGCATACGGTCCGTTCACATGTATTTCTTGCATATATGGTTTGATCTATTGAAATCCTATTTGGAACAATAATAGCCAGAAAAGAGTGACTATTTGACTGCTAAAATTTTGCTATAAGGTACAGTGAAAAATGGTGGTTTCTTTTTTTACCGACCTACTTTCAGTCCTACATTGTAGGGGCCATCAATTTCTGATCAGGTGTTGCACACATGACTCCAGACCTGGTTTTCAGTATATCCTGGTGTGAGGGTGGTCAAATGTTCATCAGTTGGTGCAAAAATGACCCTGCTCCTGCTCTCCAGTGTCTGGAGGAATTAGAATTCTGATCCATTGGCGCAATCTCCGACTTACACACTCTTGGATATTTTAGCCAATATTGCAAATTATTGTTTTAGATGACACAACACAAATAGCTGCTTATTAAAGGTTGGTTGCTTTGGGTCAGTTAAGCGTTGATTTGGTTCAGGGTCCTTCAATAGCTATTATTATACTTATGCCAACTCACCTGTGATGAATATTTTTAGTTTGGCTATTAAAACTAAAGAGCAGCCCATGGTCATTGATGGTCTTTATTCAAAAGACCATTTTAGGGGAAAATTTAACTTCCTTTGTAGGAGGCGATCATTCAATTATCTAATCAGCATACAAGGATGTGATAACATCGCCCGTAGTTAGAAGGTCTTGGCATTTGATTCCCAATTTACAGTGATATTTCAGCATTTCCTACAGTTATATTGAAGATCTTATGTACTTTATGGCAGTAGCGATATCTGTTAATTTGACTTCAGTGACAGACAAAATTGGGATATGAATTGGAATTTGTTTTTGTAATGTGATTGGTCAAATCTTTCCAATAAGAAAACACTGGCTTCGTTAGTGCGGCACTGCACAGTGTGTATTAGTTGCAATGGTCGACCATTTGAACTGCACCATATGTGTGCTGAATCTCGGTACGGGCAAAGGTACGTACATCTAACTACTAACATCATGAAATCCCTTCTCCCCCCCTCCCCCCCAAAAAAAAAGAAAATTGAAAATCCCAACAAATTGAAAATCCCTCCAAAGCTATATTGACTGGAGATATCCCCCCCTCTGATATCGCCCCCCCCCTCATTTAACATCCTAATGCTGACACTTCCTAACAGAAAACTATGTGCCTTTCTCATTCAATTGGTGTCCTTGTTGATATATTCTTGTGTTTATAGCATTGACCAAAGTTGCCTTTCTCATTCAATGAGTGTCCTTGCATTTTGTTGATGTTTTCTCGTGTTTATAGCATTGACCGATACAGTGCCTTTCTCATTCAATTGGTGTCCTTGTATTATTATTTTTTTAATAGCGTTGACCGATTCGGTAAATTGTTGAATTTCACTTGAACACGCTTTATACAACGTCACCGAGTATAATACACTATTAGCAATTCAGAGTTAACTGCATGCTAACATCTGATAATTGGTATCGGTTTAATATTTATGACTACATATTTAAAAGCAAACTATGATCCCAAGTTTTGCGTAGTGTTTTGTTTACAGTCATCAGCCAGTCTATCTCGAGGGTCTGGCACGAATATATTTGACTTCGAGTGTTTCTTCCTCATCAGAAAACCTCACCCTTTATTTTATACTCGCCTAAAAGAGCGTAATATTTTGCCGTACACCGCAAGTTCTGTGTTTATGTGCGAGATAGTCGGTGAAAGCGTTTTCGGACGAAACCCCTCGTTACCTGACATTTATGGCTGTCTCGATGTTCCGAGATCTTAATTTATCTTTCTGACATTTGCAGGTGTCAACATTGAAATTAAGGAAAGTAACATATCAGCAGGTGCATTTACTTTCACTCTCCCTGTCGGCCGAGGGTTCTGGCTGGCTAGGTGTTTAGCCCACGATTAATGACTAGAAAAAACAAAGAAGTCAAGCCTATAGCTAGCTCACAAACTTTGACAGAATTTGGAAGTTGTTTCTTTTGGGGAATGACAATGAAAATTTTTAAAATAACAGGGAAATGAGGGGAAAAACTGTGACAAATGTCTACAGTTGGTGGTGGACAGATGGAGAAAGAAGGTGCAATATTATTTGTGTTGGTAAATTTCATAGCATTAAAAAAGATAGCCAGGAGGATTCGGATGCCAATCAGTTGTAAAAGAGCAAAATATTTTAGTCTGTTGGTTGTTAGAAGGAATTGACACATGACAAACAAAAATATGGCTGATTTTCCTTGCTGTGAGGCTCAATGGTTCCAATTTCTATCTTGTTCAATTTTGGCCTCAACGCTTTACCAAAGATAAAATTTCAGATATTTATTAAAAAAGCTTGATCCTGTAGTGTGTAATTTAATATTAGTCTGGGAAATTTCAAATCTTACCCTTAACCTCAGTTTCATTTTCAGTTTTAATTAATTCATAGCAGGGAGTCAACCACTACTTTATTGTTAGTGCCCGCAAGTGCATATTGCATATATCTAGGAGAACTAATTCCAGGGAATATTTTGTCCGGGATCCCATTTGCGAAGTGTCATGCAAAATAGTCCTATCGCTGTATACATGGGCAAAAGATGGTATGGCAATGTTTACACAGAAAAAAAATAGTATTTTAAAAGGTGAAAAATTCTGGACCTTCGAAACTGCTATGCGAAGATTTTAACATTCAATTGAACCTTGAATGATACCACTTGTAATGTCCCTGCATAATGTATAACAATTTGACACTGCATTCTGGTCACTCAATTTTTTCTGTATCCCCATGGCGATATAATATTCATCATTAAATATGCTATTGTTTCCCCAGAGGTGTAACCTTTTGTCTGATTTTTCTCTCTCTCTCTATCTTCACATTCACAGATACTCTTGTACCACTGCACCAACCTTTAGCACAAAGGTTATCAGCCCCTCCCTTGACTTACCCCTACCCCGTCCTTCCACCTGCAGGTCATTCCACTCACACCTCTTGCCCCGTCCACACGCCTTGTCCTATCCACACCCCTTGCCCCACCCATGCCCCTTGTCTAGTACACAGACCAAGTTGCCTGAGGAACAGGGATGAGGAGGATGCCTCGGATGAGAGTTCCAGCTCTGGAGAGGAAGAGGAAGACGAAGACACATCCGGGGCGGACTCGGATGTGGAGCATAGAGCAGGGTTTAGAGTGAGTCATCTTTACTTATCACTTATCAATATTTACTCTACAATGATCTAATTCTCTGTAACCAGACTCGGATGTGGAGCATAGAGCAGGGTTTAGAGTGAGTCATCTTTACATATCACTTATCAATATTTACTCTACAATGATCTAATTCTCTATAACCGGGCGGACTCGGATGTGGAGCATAGAGCAGGATTTAGAGTGAGTCATCTTTACATATCACTTATCAATATTTACTCTACAATGATCTAATTCTCTATAACCGGGCGGACTCGGATGTGGAGCATAGAGCAGGGTTTAGAGTGAGTCATCTTTACTTATCACTTATCGATATTTACTCTACAATTATCTAATTCTCTGTAACCATGGTAGCAGGGAGCCTCGTTCACATCTGCAAGAATCATTCGCAAATCGGGTAGAGTCAACGATTATGTAAAAATCTAGTATTAATGAGACGGTATGCCACTTAATAACCACTTAAAACTTAAAACTATAATAAGTGTAAAAGTAAGTCGGCCTGACGTTTCGATCCTAGCGGGATCTTCTTTAGAGGCTGAATGACAAGTAACAGTAACAGAAGGGACAAAAACACGCACAGAATACAGACAGGTTAATGAGCAGGGTAAACACAATGAGATACATGTAAGGGGATTAGTAGACAAGGGATGGAGAGAAGTAAGCAACAGGGGAAGAGGAGAGGTAGGAGATAAACAGTGGAGGGACAAAGGGAGGATTAAAGGAGCGGGGTAGGGAATAAACTGGAGAAGGACAAAGACAGAAAGGTGTGGAGAAAAAAAAGGGTGGAAGAGAGCTGTGAGAGGAGGAGTGATGGGGGGGGGGGGAAGGGAACTATAATAAAAAAAAAAAAAAAAATATTTGGTTTTGTAGAAAATATGTGCAGCTGGACAGTGTTTTGTCTGTGTTTGGGATTCATCAGAGTTGTAAGGAGCATATATATGTATATATGGTAATTCAGAGTTGTAAAGAGCATATATATGTATACATATAATACAATAGTTTTCCATGTATGCTACATATATTATAAAAGTTAACACTGTATCCAACAACAGGCAAAAAAATTATTATAACGACTTAGCGTATGAGTCAGACACGACATATTTCAGATATATACACTATTCATTATTCACAAATATGTGCTCTTATCATGTCATCTGTGTTGTATAAATCTAGTGTTAATTATATAACATATGGAGCATAAATTTAGTACATACAGTACACATATATAACAGTCAACTTACAAATCCTATGTTTTCTAAACTGAACTCGCCCATCTCTATGACTCTGAGTTTGTTGCAATCTCTGATTATAATGTGCATCTTTCATTGCTGTGTATTACAAAGGCCCGACTCAGTTCTCAACACAGATCAATACTTTTGTCTAGCAACAGAAAATACAGAAATTGCAATGACCTTCTCGTCTAAAGACCATTGTTATCTTAATAACTTACAGAGTTGTTCTTTTGTTCATTTCTGAAGTTTGAAGGAGCACAAGATGAATTGTCATTGTAATACACAATAGTGTCATAACGTTGTTGATGTTGTAAACAAATAATAGCCTCTAAAAATAGCTATCACAGGTTTTATATGAAATTTGCATATAAGATTTAGGACAGACATTGTTATCATCAGCAGTAGGATAGTTACATACATGGAAGATTGTGTTCCATTATTAAGCATATGCATATGGGGATCCATTTAGTGAAATGGAGGTGTGGTGAGGGGTGGGGAGGGGGCAGGGAGTGGAGCGGGTGGAGGAATCAAATTTTGCTTGGAACCAAAATCTGCTTAGTTTAGAATCTCCCAAAGGGTTTACCAAGTGCCTAATTTGTTATGCTTCTTGACCAGCGAATTTTCCGTAAATAAATAAGAAATCTTAAGATTTATTGAACATTCTAGAAAAAGTAAGAATTTGAAAAATGTCCTTTTTCCAACGTTTTCTTGATCGCGTTAATGTTCGGCCAATTATAGTTGTTTCAGGAAGGTTTCGAGATAGGAAATGGCTTTTATTTCCTAATAATAACCTAAAGGGTTGAATTACACTATATATTAGAGATGTCCAGCATTTATTATAAACAAACAGGAAATTTACATGAAACCCTACTATATAACTCTCTAGACCAAAGCTTGGTTAAACTATAGCAACTTTTCCAATCGAAGTCCAATATTTCACTTCATAATTTTACTGTTAAATATTTAATCCTTTCGTTTTTGGGATTTAAAACCTCTAGAAAGGTTTCTATAGAGGAAAGAGGCTGCACAGAAAGTTCAATAGTACACCCACTACTTTTTATCAAATGTTGCAACCTTGACAAGATAGTGTCTATCATTTCTTTGTAAACCTTTTCCCAGCCTCCAAATTTTGGCTTAAATACTCTTACTATTTCATAATTTTCCTTGGATTAATCTCCACCGCTGTGCAAAAGGCTAAGATGAAAATCAAAATGTCAAAGTTTTGTCAAATAAAATCTGCTACTGGTCTTGAACAAACACCAGAACAAACAAAAAATACATGCATGGATTTAAGATATGGATAAAAAATGGAAAAAAAATTAAAATTGTTTCAAGACATAAAGTAAACAAAATCAGGTACTAAGAAAAGGAAAGAAAGATGGAAAAATAAAGTTTGACTATTAGAATAATCAGACTTCTTTTTCTGTTAAATTCAACTTTCACAATAGCTAGGTATTGGCTCTATGAGCTACGTAAGAACAGACTTGAAAAAGAAATGTTATTTCAAGATATCATTTTAAGGGTATTTTCATATTTAATATTGCCTGTTTTTGGTTTAATATGTAATCCATTTCATTTTGTTTTGCGTGAAACTCTCCTTAGGAGATGCCCATAAGGTGGTCTGGGTGTTACCTCCTCAGTTCCTATGATGGATTGTATAAGGGGTGCATCCTTAGTAAATTTGGGGCATAACATTTCCTCTTTCTACCCCCCTCTCCCCCACCCTCCAATCCCATCAATCCCACAAATTGTACCTGCTCATATTTGAACACTGTTTTTACCTCCATGGTTTAACTATTCAATACTGACCAGTTGGTGTTCATGTAATGTAGCGAACAGATATGATACTGTGACAGTTTCAAATGTCTGCAAATGTTATATGTCTTACCTGCATACATGTTAGGCAATATCATTTCATGACAAATGTATATGTACAGTATATATATAGCCACTAAAGTATGTGCATTATGAATTATTCATAAGGGAACCACATATACTGGTAGCATGTAAATTATATGCATCTCGTAATCCTTAAAGAGTACACGTCATCACAAACATTACTTACATAATGTGAGAAGTGAAAGTTGCAATAATTTTGCAAAGTCGGTTCACTTCGCTGCATATTAAAGCTACCCGTACATATACCGTGATTTTTATGGGAAAACATTGTACACTCTCAAAGATATATGCAAGGTCGTCGGGATCATCCATCAAATTTACCGATCGAAAACACAAAATTTAAACAGGCGGCCTTGACGTTCTCCAAATAGATAGATGGATGGGGTCATACTTTAAGAGTAACAATGATCATGTACACAGTTAAAGACATCTGGTCACAGCAACACTTAATTTATGCTGTGCGATGTGGTCGAGCAGAGTTCTTCTGTGTATTTGGTATTTCTGGATTTAGCGAGTTGGGAACTGGAGTTTGGTTATGTTCTTTTCATTATTGTTGAATACAACTTCGTTACAAATGGCTACACTGCAACGATGAATGAATGGGATACCCTTCACCACCCTCCAGTATATGAGTAATTGGTCAGGTGCTGAGGTACACCCTGGTCTGTAAGATAGGGGACGTTGAGCGGCTGTCCTGGGAGCAGGAATGGGTGTGACAATTACACTCCTGCAATGCAAGTCTTTAAAGGGTGTGAAGACTCGCGCAAAAAGAAACGTCTAAAGCCGGTAATCTGACCTAGTTTCGAATGAGGTGTAACAGAAGTGTTAGACACCACCATCGATCCCAGAAAATACACACACAGCTTGCTACTGTTGGTAATTAGACAATAGTGTACAGTCAGTACATACAGCTGCGGTCAATACCCACTGCACAGTGTATAAACGATACAGTGATGGACATCTCAGGTCCAGCTAAAGATAACAAGGTATCACGTTTCATTACTGTCTGCATTTTGTAGCGACACGAACAAAACTTCACTTGCAAGCAACAGAAAGTTAACTTTTTCAGATGGTCGCACCCGGTTTGGGGCGAGTCTTCAATGCCTTTAAAACAAGGAGAACTCTAAAGTAGGGAAAGATTGGCAGTGCATCCCCCCCAACCACCATTGTAAGAAAATGTCCGTCATAACGAACATAACGTTACAGCTGCTGAATATCTCTGTAAGTGTATCATAGGAGCTATGTTCGATTCTCTGGTTCGGCTTCATTTCCAGCGAAGGTCATTATAGATCATTCAGTGAAGAGACCGTCATTGTATGGTTGTATGCACGATTGGCATTAGCGAATGTAATCTGTTGAAGCTGTCTAGCGATATTATTGCGATCAAGTAATCCTGTGCTCTCTCACGCTTCGGGCGGTGAATGATTTAAGATGGCTCTTTTTATCCCTTAATCGAATCAGTCGGGCATTGTTTGTTTGTTTGTTCCACAGATACGACGGAGGCCTATAGGTATCATTCACTGGACGAGGATGAAAACCAGAGAAATCGTAGAGAGTAAATATTTCATGCGAGGAATCTTAGCCAGCATCCTCATCAATACTCTCAGTATGGGGATCGAATTCCACGGACAGGTACGTGCAACGCCGTCAGTTGTTTTAAGCGTTAAGGTCTTTCGGTAGAGAGGAGGGTAAAAATGATGACGAAAAGATCAGTTATATTGGTAGGAGTATAGAGGAGACAAGATGAAATTAGTAGTTGGGAGACCTTTTGAGAGGAAGGAGTCTAATCTTGCTCCTCCATAAAGCCAAACTTGAAATGAAGCATTACGGATCTTAAAAAAAGTATAATATAATTTTATACAGTTTGCAGGTCAACTTGTACCACCAATGGTGAGTTGCTGTTGCTTTCTGCAAGTGTGCTCACTCATACACACTCCTCCAAATACGCCCACCCCAACCCCACCCCCCACCCCCCCACAACCTCCCCTCCCACTAGCATTCACCAAAAAATAGTTTAAGCTAAATATCAGTGAACTCAATGAAAGCCAACAGATTCCATACTAAAATATGAAAGCTTTTGTAGTTATTGTTTATCTTTAATCTCGGAACTAGACTGCCCCCATGAACTACATTGACCTTTTCATAATTCTGTGGCCATATATGAAGCTGTACTTTAAGAACTGATAATTGTTTACACCAAAAACTACTTACATTGTCACCCCCCCCCCCTCCTTCTTACCTCCCCTGTGCCATTTAATGTATTCTTCTCTACATTTTAGCCCAGCTCAGTATCTGCCTGTATTCATCTAATGTAGATGTATCATAATAATGATAAATAACATTTCTATATCACCTTAGAATACAAAAGTCTCTAAGTGTTAATCACAGAGAATACTTAGTATGATATTAATACTGTGTTATTGCTTATAGTTTTTGGAATTATGATGGAGTATCAAACGCTTATAGCTTCTTTCTGTACTTCTGTCTGTATCTCCGTCCGTCCGTCTGTGTTTTTGAATACTCTTGGGTGGTCATGTTTGTCTCCTGGTAGTTAATGTTTGACTCTGATACATGAATTCCATACGAACAATTTAATATTTACAACTTCTTCAGTTAGTACGTCAGTGGCCAACACAAGGCAGCTAGAAGTGTTCTAAACTAAACAGCATCTCCTGCCTGCACACAAACACATTAGCTACAGAATTCACGATTCGATTTACCCTCATCAGTATAATGTGTGTACTCTGTACGATTTTAAACGGATTGAACAGGGGAAAGAGTTGAGGTTGAAAATGTGACCTCCTTTCAATGTTGTGTTTAAGTAATATTTTGTCTTCTCCTTGTTTATGTATTATTCATGTCTGTATGTAACCTTGGAAGATAATTAGCAAAAAAGGGCACACATTTATTGCATGAGTTTACATTCAGTTGATTTCATTTATTGGTAAGGTCAAAAAGTAAAAAGGAGAGCGTTTCTTTTAAAAGGCTGATCAACCTTCTTTTTTTCTTCTTGCTTCTCTTCGCTAAGTTCTTTGTATGCTGACATACTCACTGGGTCTACCGTGATCGTATGAAGCATACTTTATTTGTTACTGACTCTCAGAAAGTAATGGAAACATGCCGAGGCAAAACACAGCAATATTTGTCCATGCCAGACACTTCTGGAGACAGACTGCCATTTCCTCTTTAGCTTGTCTCATCGGATGTAAAAGAGCAGTTGTTTCCTCTTTTTCTTTCATTTTCTTATAACAAACTCTTAGCTCCGAGAAAAAAAAAAAAAAAAAAAAATTCCATCATCTCTACCCAAAATCCCAGGGTAGTCAGAGCCCAAGAAATTAGTTTCTTTTTTCTCCTTGCAAAAAGGATGACGTCAATGCTGGTTACAAGCTCTGGGAGACTGTTAATAGCTCGGTGATTGTCGATGCATAGGAAGTTCAAAACCCCGGCCTGTGTCGTCGTCGTCATCCGTTGTCGCAGGGCGCATTCCCTCGTGGCTGTTTAATTTGCAGTGTTTGATGTTGAAGAGTTGGTATTCAATCACAGAATATATTTATAGGCAAAAGGTGCATGTGATCAGTCTAGAGTGTTGTCACCAAAGGGCTTTTTACATTTCCACCCTCGAAACGTCCGTCCGTCCGTGAGTTTGCCAGAAATTTCTAATGTGTCGTGAATTTTGTATCCACGGATGTATCTGACGTGATAGGCTGAAGCAGGGGACAAAGGTTGGAGGGAAGGAGCGTTATTTTTAGACGTTTTGAATCTGTGTTTCGGGAGACGATTCCTGTGTTGATATAACAGATAAATTATTGGCAGGGGAAATCTAATCAGTTTTTGTTTGTTGCTAGAAATTTCTTGATTAGCCAAGATTCGAGCAGCACTCGTTAGTGTTTATTTAATCACATGACGACAACATCTGGACAGCTTGACAGGAAGGCTAAATATTAAACATAATATTCAAGAGTGATGTCTTTACGTATATCCACTTTGGAGTTCTTATTATAATCTGTGGAACTAAATGTAGGAAACAAAGAGTTTACCTTACTCTTCTTAATTTGGTCCTACACAATGTAGAAACATTAATAAGTGTGAACTAGTATTAATTTGTTCCATTTTATAGTTTTTTTTTCAAGTTTCCTTCCTAATCTTACAAATTTCTGCCTTTGGAATTCAGAATATGTCATTACTCTGATGTATAGACAGTGTTATCTTCACCTTCATTTTTCTTTTCTTGAAGCTAGAATGAAACCTTCAAGTTTGGAATCAAACCCTCTGTACAGTATTTAGTGTTAATTTTGAGTTTACTTATGAAATGAATAAAAAAGAAAGAAAAATCAGTGGGAAATATTTTTCTAGAAGGCTGAAGTTCTTCCGCATAGAGCTGTTGTTGGATTGGATAGTAAAGAACTTTGACAGAGGGGGCGTGTGATATTTACACATAATTGGATATCCCAGTTAGTAACTTATGGATCTGAATGGTTAGACACTGTGTCAAAGGTATGATGCTGATGTGGGGGGGGGGATAGGGGGAAAAAAGAACTAGGAATCAAACAGAAATAATTCAAGTTGTCTCTTGAAAATACAGAGGGAGGGAGAGTCACGAACGTGAAATCAGAGAGCACAGCATTATTTTCGTTTTACTTTCTCTCCTTCAACCCAAACTTAGATTTTAGTACCTTTCCAGTTGAAAAAATATCTACAGATCCACTACTTCATCCTTTTGGTTTTCCTCTCCCTCTCGATGTCTCGTTCCAATTTATAAAAACCGCAAATTATTTTCGTACTCTAGACCACGGAAGCAAACACGGAATATTGCATAAAAGACGTAGGCAATCACCGGGGCGGCTGTGATTTTGATACGAGAATCCTAAAACATTGACCGCAAGTCAGAGAAGTTGAAATGAAGTCATCAGTAATTCTGAGGCCTCTTTCCCAGTAAATTGCAATAAAGTCAGGGGCACAAAAAAAGCACACACAAAATAACAGAGGAGTAGATTTCATTTTATGATCTTTTAAATACCAAGTTCAGTCCATCTGTAATCTTGTATCAGAAATAACGTATAACTTATTTCTGCGGTGTGGTCGGAGATGGATTGGGAAACAACAGATTGAAGGAAGTAGCTGAATGCTGAATGAAGTAAATTCCTGTGTTGCTTTTGATGTGTGTGTTTATGTGAATGTGTGTTTTTGATGTGTGTTATATGAATGAGAATTTTGATGTGTGTAATTGTGTGAATGCGTGTCTTTTATGTATTTTATGTGAACGTATGTTTTGATGTGTGTGTTATGTGAATGTGTGTTTTGATGTGTGTTATATGAATGAGAGTTTTTATGCGTGTGTTATTGTGTGAATGCGTGTTTTTATGTATGTTATGTGAATGTATGTTTTGATGTGTGTAATATGTGAATGAGTTTTTTTGAGGGCATTTGGGGAATTTGGAAGGGGAGGAGGGGATTTGTGACTTTGGAGAGGAAATGTCAAGTATATAAAGTTGAATTATCTGCCTTTCTACAAACCTCTTTCATATGTGAGCGACGTGTGGGAAATAGTACTGCAATAATTAGATCAAACTGGTTTAGAACTACACCCTTTAAAGCTAGTTGCTACATGCTAATGTTAGCTATTGTTACTTCATTAACTAGTAAACTACACAAACAATGTTTATACTTATGTTATGACTTAGGGTCACTTTAATAATTAAGTATTTGGTGGAAAGCAATTATGTTAGCTCCTTCAGGCAAGTGCTGTTGTTACTCTCTGATTCTAGTATTTAATATAAATAGTATTAATTAACATTTAATCACGAGGAGTCACTTAAAGCTAATTGCTACTGTACATGCAAATATCAGCTCCTTTTAGGCACTGCTATAATTGTTTCTTCATATAAGTAGAACATATACAACAGTGTTAGCTGATATAGTGACTTGGAGTCACTGAAGTATCTGCTTAAAATCAATATCTTCCCTTTTACTTGGCAAGTGCTTTTGTATATTCCTTGCTAGTATATAAACAGTGTTAACTTAACAATGTCATGTAGTCAATTATAGTCACTGAGACTTTAAATTTGCTACAAGTAATTAAATTACATTTTTGTGACCTTTCTGTCAACTCTTCCAACATAAGGTAACGTGAGCACTCTGAGCAACTGTTTTTTTTTTCTCTAACCAGTTACGTTGTTTTCACTTTTGGATGTTAACATGTTGTACGACTTTGTAAGACTAAATCGATATTTGGTATGAATTTAGTCAATTTGATACTTAAATAATTTCCATCAGACTACATCAAGTTTACAAAAGCTTTTGACCTAAACAATTGACACCTCAGGTTCACATCGTTGATGATAATTACCAAAATCCATTACTTATTTTCTTCATTGCCTACATCTCTTGTAGACATTTCATTCGGGAAAATGATCGCAGTCTGATAGAACTTTTGTACATTATACCGTGATTACCGAATCTTGGAGAAAATTTGGAATTTACTTTCTGACGAAATCTCATCAACTAATGGCCACATAGTAAATTGCACTTTAATTGCATGATATTCATACACTTTTACACCAGACTATATACCGACACACACATACACACACAGACACACTGTCTATCCATCCATACATACATACATCCATCCATCCATGTATCTATCTGTTCATACATACATACACGCATATATATATACATATATGTGTGTCTATATAATTTATATGGTACCTTACATGATCATATTTATAACTGATTGGAAATATTCATTAAATCTATGTAAATCAAATAAAAAATAAACATTCAGTCATAGTTATCCCATCATTTTGATATTTTGAAAAGAAAAAAAATAGATATATTATAAATGGTATATTATGGCCAAATGGCAGCAAAAATCTGCCCAAAATAATAACATGGATTATAGTGCAGAAAGGGTTGCAATGAGTCTGCAATATATCAGATATATGCCGAGGTGATAGCGTGACTTAAAAATTTTGGACGGGATAAATGCACTTTTCACGTTACGGCTGCTGTTTGTCAAGTCGAGGTCTTGTGACTTTTGTCCGATGATCAAATGCTTTTTTACCTTACAAGGCAGTTTCCAAAACCTTACACGATTAGGGAGTTTCTAGCTATTTCAAATATATACAAGAAATGCTCCAATAAATTTTGGCTAATTTTTGTAAAGATGTTGCAAGGAATTCCTTTGTGCTTCAGCCTGCTATAATATTCAGTTGAGGAGACTGGCTGTGGGAAGTTTTTCGAGGTTGGATGGAATTT
>KN894395.1:8677-19305 GCA_000934455.1 Apostichopus parvimensis
ATATAACCTTACTGTATGTGTGAAGGAAAGTGTGCAAAGGTCCCACTGGGTAGAATAAAATATATTGCAATTTCATACATTAATAAGTATCAATTATATTTGGAAGTAACTCATACAAATTTGGCATGTTTTGTTGCATTATTATCACCTGCCAAAAACCACTAGTTTTGCAGACAAAGTAAGTAAAAAGGAAGAGAAAGAACAATTTCCAATCCCTCAATTTGGACTGCTTCAGAAAATTCATTCCTGATGATGTCATAACATTCTTATCTGTGACAACAGCAGTAGAATTCATTGACAATCATGCTATTCATGTCACTGACTGATTGCCATATTGACTCATACATCTATGTGAACAGAATGACTATTCCTTTAAATTTCAAGAAAAGTCAAATAACTTATGTTGTTGCTGACCATGAAGAACTTCAGAAAAGAATCATGGTTTTTTTTACTTCCCTAAAACTGCAACGGTCATAAAGATTGCCCTCATTGGATATTTCTTCCCTCAGTGTTGAGCTCATGGAGTGGTACTCTGGGGCTTCTACACTATTGGTACTGTAATGCAGTTCTAATGTTTGTGCTTTTGCTTTTCCTAGGTTGAAGGAAATGTTGAGAAATAAACTCATTGAATGTGGTTGGAGAGATCAGTTGAAAGCATATTGCAAAGGTGAGATACCTAGAAATAAATGTTAATAAAAACCAATTTTGTACAGTTGTAGATCCTGAGATTATCATTGATTGGAATATCTTGAGTGAAGTAAACTAGGGGCCTTTAGTTTTATTATGTAAGCTTGAGCACTATTTCTCAATTTAGTATGTTTATGAAACACATTGATTACAAGAAAACTGTAGTTTTTGGTGGAGGTGAAAGGTCATTTGAGTTCACCAGGGGTAAAATTGTGAAAAACATGTTTTACACAATATTTCAACAAGAATAGAAGTCATATTTAGTGTGTTGATATATCAAATTTAGTACAAGAAGGAAGCATGTTGTTGAGGACAATGGTCATTTCAGGAAGGCCTGTGTCATTGAGAATTTATTGTGTGTCACATCACACTGCTTTTCACTGTATTACTAAGGTCAAGTATGTTTTACACCTTCACTATACATTACGTCTGGTTTAATACTGAACAGAAACCACTGTGCCAGCCACAGCATACATACTCACAGCACACATATACACAAAACAAGGGCAGTTTAGCTGTCCAGGCCTCAGTACAAATATTATATAAACTAAAATCATAGCTGTTGTGCCTTGCAAAATTGCTTCTCCGATTCCTTTCTCAATAATCTCTAAATTTTCAACTTTCACTTGATGTATTTTGTGTTTGTTATTACTAATAAGACACAACTTGTATAACTGTACAGCATGATTTGCAAAGAAAGTCATGTGAAATGAATGAATTATATGCAAATGGAAGAGGAAAAAAGTAGTACATCAAGTTTGTATGTAATAATACTAATCATTTAATTCATGATCTTTACAGATAAACTGCTTAACATCTGAACCTGTTAGTGTTTCATTTTTTAAAGTGTTTACCAAAACTAAATGATTTGCTGTATTGTATTGTATTTTGAGGGTCATTTACTGTAGATTATTATTATAATATGTATATTACTTCATTTCCATTAATCTTGTGACATTTCATTAACCACCTTCATTGACCACCTTGCCGATTTGCAGAGGTTGTGAGACGGAAAGGGTTGAAGCATGTCACAGTAGATGATCTGGTTACTGAAATAACACCAAAAGGAAGAGGTAAGTTAGTTTGTGGCAGAGACATGTGGTTCTAAACCTGAAAGAGAAGAAATAGTCTTCAAAGATTACTGTGAATTATGTCATAGATGATTGCTCATCATGTTGTTCAATGTATTGAAACGTAATCAAGACATCTCTTAGATTGATCCAGGAGATTTTTACCAGATTGAAAGGCATCTGTGGGAGTTTATTAATTTATTTAGAAACAATTCATTTACGAGCCAGGCGTCCTTTTCGTAATGAGCACTTTCTTTTGCAACAGTGATTGGCTCTTTGGACTCAGCAATAGTACATATTTTTAAGGTTGTGCATAAATTCCACCAATGATAACAGTGTAAGTTTCATTCAATAATAACAGTGTCCCTTAAGCTTGCCAGATTTTCTTAATGCCTTTATATGGAGTGCTCAAAGTTGTGATATAGTCTTTATAGCATTAGACATAATCAAACCACAAGGAAATGTCTATATTATATAACCTTTATCTGACACTACTAACATAATTCCACAGTGTACAACATTAGCCATTGATTTATATTTGTTGTACTAGCGTCCTTGCTCATACTCACTTAATACAATTGGCTTGATTTGTACTCATACTAATGAATTTGGATACATACTGTGCTTGTACTCGGGAAAATAGATGTCATAGCCTATACTAGTATTGTACTTCTCAGCATCATCTTATATTTGTATATTCCTACGTTGTAAGGGTTGTCTTTATTAGTCTGCTCAAGGATGAATCTGCTGCTAATATAAAATGTTTTGAAGCAACTTCACAACATACATGGCTTCATAGGCATGTACAGTACAGACATCAATGTGAACAAGGCATGCATCTGGAAGTTGAAGTTTGATTACCCAAAGAAACAAGCCAATGTATGTTTCGCTGGGTGATGTGCAGGGCTGCTGTAAATGCCTGCTGTTATTGTGTCAAATTATGGGCTTAAGAAACAACAGTGGAAGGTCAGTGTAATCTCTAGAGTACTTACTCTCAGTAGCATGCTGCAGTTTCTCTGATTTCAAATTGAAGCAGTGAGGTTTCTGTGTAGCAACTAGTTGATACTTGTAATGAAATCTGTCTTGATATGTTACGCTAATAACACCAGATTCTGTAATACAGTTTTGATGTCATTTATCACATGGCACTTTATCAGCATTTAAAATCAAGTATATTCAATAAATGGACAATCACATCGTTGACTCATTTTGCTTGAGATTATCTTTTTTTTTCACTTTTCAGAACTTGTTCCAGATGATGTGAAGAAAGAACTTCTTCATAGAATAAGAGCTTTCTTGGCGCAGCAGAAGGAACTTACCTCTGACAAGATACCTTATTAAGTTTACAAGTTGGAATGTAGGTTTTTGTCTTCATTGCAATGTTTGTGGGACAATGTGATAATACGTACAATGGGATGAAAGGACATGTGGACTCTGAGTTGTTGATTACTGTCTAGGGCGTTGGTCCTGCCTGACAAAGCTCATGTATATATACATTTTTACAAGGTATCTTTTCTCTGAGAATGGCCTTTTCCCCATTTATTCGTGGAAAATGAGTCGTTGATAAGTTTATTTACACAGTTTTGTTTTCTTTGGAGGAAAGACAAACACAATTTAAGAAGGGTCTTTCCTATTATGCTTTCTTAATCCTTAATAATTTAAATTTTGATTCCCTTGAAGGCATCTATGCGATGGTGATGGTGTGCACTACATGTGTGTGACAGTTGCTCGTAAATGCTTTTACTTCAGAAGGATAACTGGGGTACATTTCCTATTTGGTATGTAGGTTCCCCTTAAGTTGAACTGGTTTTTGGATTGCTGTTGGTATCGGTCAAAGGTCATTCGAAGTAAAAGTCTGAAAACATCAATAACACAATATCTCAAGAAGTAGAAGTTGCAGTAAGTTCAAACTTGGTGTGTAGCTTGCCATTGGTGAGTAGCCAATCTGTAGTGTTTTTGATGAATGTCAAAGGTCATTTGAAGTCAACAGGTAGAAAAATGTATGAAAATCTTGTAAACATGATAGTTCAAGAAAGTCCCCTATGCAGTTCTTATAATTGGCATGTGGATTTCCTGCAATTAGTTCAGTGACCCCTATTGATTGTGGAGGTCAAAGTCATTTGAGGACAGCAGTGGGCAAAATGTTAATATATCAAAAGAGCTATATCTCCAGAACATGAAAGTAGCTCATATATGCATGATATGATAGCCTTGCATTATGTATAGTTTGTACACAATTTGATGTAGGTCAAGAGTTCAACAGGTGTCAAAACTTGAACACTTATGTTAATACGATATTTCCTGATAGAAAACTGCAGTGGCTGGTATGTATGGCTATGGATTCTCTACAATGAGTACAAGAATGCTATCGTTTTTGGTGGAGGATACAGGTCATTTGGGTTCAGCAAAGGTAACACTCTAGAAACATTAAACATGACATCATGAGATAGGCAGTTTCATCAGATGTCATATTGGCATATGACTTTCCTATAATGTGTACAAGATCCCAGTAATTGTAATTCATTTGAAGGTCAAAGGTCATTTGAGGTAAGCAAGGGTGGAAGTGTAAAAACCTTAATAGCACTGTAGCTGAAAATAATTTTGTTTATCAAGTTGAGACTTCTAATTTGCTTCAAGTCAATGGTTCTTTAAGGTTAGCAAAGTTCAATCCCTATATAAACATGATATCACAAAACATTGAACAGCTCATTGGAGAAGTGATGGCATTATCTAGGCTGTAACTGTTAATATCATAACATAGTTGAGCACCTACCAAAGATTTAGGCAAGGTAGATGAGAAATCTGGAGTTACTGTTTTTACAGGGTTGTCTAGATTTGACCTATCCTGACATTAAACGACCTTTGACCTACTCTACAACTGAGTTTAAATGCTATACAATATTGCCGTTATCTACCATGTTAGTATGAAGTCTGTGGATGCTCAAGTTCTAGACCTTAAAAAGGTTTCACATTTTCAAACTGTCAGCTTTGCTGACCCTTAGTGACCTTTGACCTCGGTCAATAACAATAGGGACCTTGCACTCAATTCACGGAAGCCACATGCTAAATAGGAGATCTACTGTTACGTTTCTTGAAATATTGTGGTTACAAGGTTTTCAAGATTTGACCTCTGCTGACCAAACATGACATTTGACCTTCTCCAGAATAGTGTAACCATATATACAGTATTACACTAAACTACCATGCTATTATGAGCTTCCTTGATGTTTGTGTTCTTTAGATTAAGGACTTGATTTATGTTTTTACCTCTACTGACCCCATATGACCTTTGACCTCCAATAAAACAATAGGGTTCTTGTACTAAATATCATGAATGCACATGCCAAATATGAGATCTGCTGTGCGTACCTATCTCAAGATATTGTGTTTACAAGCAAGGGCGTCACATACACACACATACAAGCAATGGCGTTACATACACGCAAACTTGACTGCATAGGTTACTTGCCTGCCTTCAGAAAGTAACCAAACATGATGATCCATCAAAATGTCATGTTTTGAAGTCTTTATTCCTGTTCAAATTATGCCGTTATAAAGATTATGCAAACATGATACTTTTTTAATATAAGTGTAAATAGTCTAGTTATTTCTTACATGTCAGATTTGTGATGTTGTCCATGTCATCAGCATACATAAGTTATAGGTTTACTTACCTTTGTTAGGGCACTTATTGGTATCTGATTGTAATTTTACTGATATTGGAATTAAATACATCATTAAAAGCAGTCCCCCTTTGTACATTCTTCTATATGCATATCAACTACCATGAAAACCTCTTATGTGCACCAAAAGCGATAACGGGGTAAAGTGCGTTCTGGCCACAGTGGCAGCACCAGACATTCCAAAAGGGGGAGGGGCAAGTAAACCTTTTTTTGGTTTGGGAGGGAGATAAAATTTTAGAAGAGAAAACTGCACCTATATATATAAAGTACCCATTTACGAAAATTTGGGGGGTTAAGGAACATATCTCCCCTCCCCCTGCCCCTTCATCAGTGAACCAAATTTGAATATTTAAATTTTAACATGAAATTCAAACTTGTGACAAAACAAATAACCAGGGTTGTACATTCACCATTTTTCAAGAGGATGTTGATGCATTTTGAGACAGACTTGCAGTGAACTAGCTGAGCAACTTTTGAAAAAAATAACAAAAGCAGCACCTTGCTTAATAATTACAACTTAACACTGTTATTGGCTGGGAGGGCAGGGCCCCCACAAGATGCAACGATTTTTTTTGTTCGTCTTTGGAGTGCAAAAATACATGTCAGGAAGAATTACACTTACATTTCTCTGTAATGTAACTCAGCGAAATGCATGAATTTTCTGAAATTCCTTGTTCTCTAGTAGCGAGTTTAAAGCACAAAAATACATGGGAGAGAGAGAAATTCAATTTATTTGGAATTCATTTCAAAACTGGTTGGGGTTCCATTTGTGGGAAGTTCATCAGGAGCATCTTGATTGCATATCCCTTCTTGACACCTGCTGGGTCATTAGTCGAAATTAACAATTGCTAACCACTTTGGTAAACTAAGCCACGGCAGTTACCTTTCAAACAAAGTATGAACTCAAACTTTGCAATTGATTTAAAAGCAAGGAGTCTGGCTGGCTGGATAGGTATTGTCTATCTTCATAATGGAACATTCACAATCAGATTGTATGGGCATACAGTCCACAATCTATTAAGTGGTTGAAGTGTATTGCTTTGCAAAATTGCTGAACATTTTCTGAATCTCATAGGCAAAATGCACATCCTCATAGCATAATCCTGACATCAACGATTTGATCCCAATATTCAATCCCTGATTAACAAGCGTCCCCGAAAATGTTCCAGATTTAACAAGAAAGGCCCTGAAAATTTTAACTTACGACATTTTATTCACAAGAGATTTAGAAATGTTGCAATATCTAATCTGCACAGACCCAAACCCCACTCACAGACCACTACCCAGTCAATATAGGTTACATTCAATCAACCATATCTCAATTAAGGGGCAAGATATTGAGATGGGGTTTCTTTCAACTGGCACGGTGGAGTATTTTTCTCTCATAATAAGTTTCACATTGTTTGTCACTAGAAATTCTTTTAAAGATACAGTAGTTACTGTGGTTGAACCAGTCTAACCAGTAAGACATCACTACTGGATCAATAAAAATCTGAACAAAACTTAGAATGTATACATAACATGCAAATGCATCTAACATAACATCCCAATTGAATTTCATGCAACAAAGAAAGGCTGTTAATTGTCAGATATTTTATACCTGCTGAATCACCATTGGAAAAGTAACATTGGTGTTCAAATATAAAATTTAACATAATGTCAAGTCTTTCACCTTGTATTTGCCACAGTGATGTAATTCTGAGTCATTTCATTTATAGCAAAGTAACAAATACCTTCTTTATTGGCAATGCCTTCTGAAGAACTATTCTGAACTTAGCCTACAAGCATTTTCACTTTTCTACTGATTGGTTTGACATCTTTGTGGTATTTATTAAAAGATGGAATGAAATCCCACAACTCAAAATCTGGCAACAAATACCACTTAATTGAGGCAATGAATCACAGGTTCTGATACCTCATGTTGGGGCAAGTTGCATGCAGAGTGTACATCAAGCAGGGAGTGTGTTGTGTCCAGCTAACAGCCTGAACAGAATTGTTTTGTCTTCAGCCTTTGGATGTTGAAAGGTTTGTGTGAAGAAATAACACAGTGAGCACTGCTGCTGACTAGATCATCTCAAGTTTGAACATGAGGACTTGAAGCAGAGTACAGACATAATAGTTATTGGGTGCCCTCTGATATGTCATGTATCAAAGCTTGTGGGAAACACTGCAAGTAACATGTGTCATGCTGTTAATTCTAGTAAATGTACACAATGAATTTATAGAATTTCAATACATTTAGTGTGAAAGCTAACATGGCAAATGTAATGAAAGGGTACTTGTTTTCCCAGTTGGAAATCCATGAATATTCATGCACACACAAGAAAGTACAGCACACAGACAAGTAGTTTTAAATAATGTAAAGCTGTTGAATTCCGTAAATAATATCGAATGTACATTGGTTAGTTTTGCTTTGACTCCTTTATTAGACATACCAGACTGACATACATGTGTCTGGCCAGAAGTAATGCTAGATGGAGGAGAGTGCATTGACTTGCAGGACATGTCCAATCTAATGCCACACATCTGGCCACCCTAACTAGCCTACTTGAGCGGCATACATACTAAAAGATAACACTGTTTTATCTTCAGGTTGTAAAGGTGACAATTGCTTTCCTTATGACAGAGGTTGTGATTTTCAACATTTTACCAGTTAGTATTTGCATTATGGGAACGAACCAACTCAAATTTGAATTCCAATTGCACATATTTATAAAACACCAATAGTTATCCTAAACTTGATCAATTTTGTCTAAATGTAAAAAGAGATCATATGAAATAAAAAACAAAATAAATAACAGATAAAGAGAGATACTGAAGTGTATCTGCCCATCTTAACTTGATTATTGCATGCATAATTTGCATTGTATTGAAAGAAGAACCTCACGTCTCAAACCTCACAAATTGAACTTCATGGTTAATTTAATATTTGGATGAATACAAAATTCTAATCAAGAAAAATACTGGTACCACATTCCATCTACAACTGCCAAAGATGAAAAGTGAATTATTTGCACATATTTCATTTAATAACAACATTCACTTGTTTACATGCCACTCCGTCAAAGGTCAGCTATGCAAACTTAAACACAAAATTATCAAACTATACAGTTACCATATGTAGTTACTTCCTTGTGAAGTAGTGTAGAAGAAAGCAGCAGTTTAAGCCTCCTGTTAGTTTCTTTATATTCATTCCACCAACAAGGCACCTTTGAAATGGATACAGTCTTGTATTATCCTTTGCATAGACAATCTGAACTGAATCAGTGATGTTTGTACATGTTTAAATAGTACCCTGTCATCTACTGCATAATACATATTCTTTGTCTTCACTGACATATCTATTGACTGCCAAACAAGGAGCATTAATCATTAACCTGCTGTCACCTATAAGCATCATAGAAGTCTTCACGGTGTCGATATCTGAGCTCAGAATCTTCACGAGGGATGCGGATCGCAACATATTTGTCCTTTCGTTCGGCATAACTGTCAGGATAATTTGGATCTATTGTCTCAGTGACTCTAACATGGTAAAGACAAATACATCATTCTATAAATACACAAAATATCATTTGATAGGAACAAAGGAACTGTATATACTTGTCATACAAAATGAGCAAGTAGCAAATATTGTGAGCCACTACATAATTTTTCTCCTCTTTTGTGTACGAAACGTTGGATTTAGACTCAGTATGTTTTAACTGTCACCCTTCAAGGGCTGAGAACATCCTCTTTATATTTGAATTTCTTATCTTATTTCCAGCTTTGGATCTATACAGTTGTGGGCTGATAAGACTGTGCAGCAGGTCGTCTCCAAACTGTCTTAATTGATATTCCAGAGAACGCCAGGCAATATTATGGAAGTATATACACTGTAGCCTACTGAACAATTAGGTTCTAATCACAGTTATTTATTGCACAGAATCTGGCAAATCCATTATCCAGCCTGGTTTAAAATGTCAAACTTAATGCATCTTAGATGTATTTGAGCTAAATGCCTTTTTTTTGTTGCTACATCAGAGACCATTGCCTTTTATAAAAATTAAGATCAACTTACAGGACATCTGTGAAAATGAGAAGAAGGAAGATTCCAGCACTGAATAAGAATGAAATGCCAACCAACACAAGAAATAGCATCATGATAGATGAAGTCTGCAATAAAGAAATAGATATTTAGATTTGAATAATGCATGCGACCTTCCAAATGCAACTCTTCAGTTGTGATTTTATAAGTTGTTTTGGTTTCGATCTCATACCCAGTTCCCTATATCAACCAACTGTACTCCTAATATTTTGTAATGGCTTCAATTACTGAACATGAAGTGACTGTTATAAACCCCACTGCTTATGCTAATGTAAAGTAAGATTTTCCTTGCATAGAATGACCTTTTTCCTCTTTTTGACACATCTGAACTCTGCCAGTAAGGGCTATTTTATGGTCATCTTTGCTGTTTCATTCAGTCAAAATTTCTATCGAGGTGCACACAGTAGAAGGTTTGTTTACTTCTCAAAATCTCTTGCAATATCCATTGCAGATGCTACCTTTAAAGATTTACAAATTCCCATTTATCACATCCCTGTAGGTTCCTTATTTTCTGAGGGACAAGATCATTGAATTTATGAAAAACAATGCAACTCACTCACAACATAATCTTGGAAATCTATACCTTCTTCATGAGTTATACACCCAATTGAGACATAAATTAAGTTGACAACCAGAAACGATTACTGACAACAATTCATAAATACCTCACATCAAACAAATATCTGACTGAATGCCTACCAATATGGTTTATAGACAAGACAGGTAGTAACTACCTGTTTTGTGTACACAGGCTGTTCAAGAGCACCTTAAAATCATTTTACAGTATGCCCTGACAAGACAATACTGTACTCTGGTTATTTAAAGGCATTGAAGACTCGCCCCAAACAGCGTGCCGCCATCTTCAAAACGTTAACTTTCCTTTGCTACAAAATGCAGACAGTAATGAAACGTGATACCTTGTTATCTTTAGCTGGACCTGAGATGTCCATCCCTGTATCGTTTGTACACTGTGCTGTGGGTATTGACCACAACTGTATGTACTGGCTGTACACTAGTGTCTAATTACCGACGGTAGCAAGCTGTGTGTGTATTTTCTGGGATAGATGGTAGTGTCTAACACTTCTGTTACACCTCATTCGAAAC
>KN894400.1:0-18017 GCA_000934455.1 Apostichopus parvimensis
ATTTAGTTTATGTACTTGGTATGGTGATGTAACTATATATACATGTTCCTTGCAACAACAATTTTTACCTCATTAATATTCATGATGGGTGGGGCTATATGGGAAATAGTCAAAAACAGCTTGTGAACATTCATGAGATCTCAACAACCACAAGTTGAATCAGTGTCATACTTAGTAGGCAGATGCCCTGTGATGAGTAGATTGTTTGGTTCCCATCTCATGAATATTAATGAATGGGGCAGGGTTTCATGTAAACTTTTGTTCAAGATGGTAGGGTGATGTTGGTACAAAATAGGCACATTATCATGACATTTCTATCTTAATGTCATTAATATTCATCAAATTGCAAGAAATGGCTTTTATACACAAGACAAGAACCAAATGTTCCATGGTTTTTCCTTATTGGCATATTAGGTTTGTCACACTACGTTCATACAATCAATGTTGTTTTTTTGTGTGCATATCATGAAAATCAATCAGTGAACATAAAATTCTTAATCAGATATCTCTGAAATAGTATGTCTCAATAGGTACACTAGACACAACACTAAGATAATAGACCTGTAAACAAAGATATAGTCTACCATTATTCACTTGGCCTTCTATGTAAACACATTGTGTTTAACAGTGAATGATAACTTGTAGAAAATGTGGAACTTTCCCTTGGAATATCACCATTCACTGTGATTCATAAGCAGGTTGGAACTTAACTATTTTGCTATGATAGTTGCACTAAACCTCATGATCTGTAAATTGCACAGTTTATGATGAATCAGAGGATCAGGTGGGGAAGGTCTTGAGAAACCTTTTTGATTTAACAAACAAACAAACAAAAAGAAGATGCTAACATCTCCTCAATAGTAATTCCTATTTCATCTGCTTTGAATACCTTTATAGACCTTTTCATTCATACAAGAAAAAAAAGAAGAAATAAAAGAGAAAAAAACCCCAGTTTGACAGAATTTGTGAACTGGTATCTTTGTATACATGTGAGTCATTTCAAATTAATGCCTGTAGGTCTCTCACATAGTACTACTACTGTACATATTAGAGTTGAGGGCATGCTGATCTGTATTGGCTCTATATGCTGCGTAAACCCGATTGACACGTACAATAACCACACTGTATGTACAGTACATAGCTGAGCTCACTCTTCCCTCAGGGTCATCAAGTGTACGTGGTCGCTCACCAAGTAGTCTTGAGTGAAATCTGAATTTAGATTTGCCTGTAGGTATGTGCTTAAGATTCCTGCCAACTAATTTTTCTATGGCCAGAGATACTGTAAAATACATAGAGTTCTACACTCATGTGTCTGCTATAGAAACCTCCCTAAGCTAACTGAAGAAGACAGCAGAAAAGATTTAAAAAAAAAGATGGACATACATGATACCAAATTTAGTAGCAAATTTTATATTAATTTAAATATTTGTTTGCTTCTAATCAGCTTTGATTTAGTGCAGTTACAGCTACAGTACTACAAAATAATCATATATATCATTGATTGAAAAAAAAATAGTCTGTGAATGCCCAAAGCTATGACATTGCATTGTGCAAACTTAAATCTACTGTGCCACGTTCTCTGGTTCTTCCCCCCCCAGCTTTCTTTGTATGCACATGCCTCTATTTTCCACTAATGACTGAATCAAAACCTCATGCAGTTAGAATAATTCACACTTTTGTAGACGATTATTTTTATTCGAATGTATACTGTACATACTCGCCTCTCAAATATCTGCGAGTTGAAATTGTGGGGTATGCCGCACTTTTCAGAGGACGTTGTAGAATTTGCTTTTTTTCGAAGGAAGTGGAGATTATGGGTCCAACCAAGCTCAAGTTTATGCCACACTTTTCAAAGGGAAATTGTACAGCACCTGTTTGCTCTTCATGGTCAAAAATTAGTGCCAAGTGGTGTGAAAAGATTAACTACTGTATGATCTGATGACTTTTGGAGTGGTTCCCATTTCTGACTGAACCTTTTAACAAGTGGATGGTCACTTGCGAGAATTGTATGAATGAATATTCATATCGGAGCTACTCAATGGCTATTGCTCTCCGTGGTGCAATACACCACCGCTCGCAAATTTTTTCACAAAAGGGTTGAAGTTCTCACCATAGGAAATGAACAGATTTTATGTCACACAGGATGTTCAGTTGGACGCCATCAACTGGCGACCTCTCGTTAGTTTTTCTTGATTTCTTTCGATTCTTCCTACTGGATTTTGCTGAAGGAACTTCCTTGATTCTGGGGCAGAATTATCCAGGAAGTTTATGAAATTTAACAGTGCATATTTTGAGTGTTCATAGCCATAGATTAAAACTGTGTACATAAAACTGTACCAGCTGTTTGATTACAGCTGCTGTGTATTGGAATGAAGGTGGTAATATAACATTGACTTTGACGGATATCTTGTTTTTGTGTGTTGACTTACAGTACCCTGAAGGTCTAGGGTGGGGTTTTGTTGCGGGGTGGGGTGGAGGATTGGATGTGGGATTGGGGGGGGCGTCTGTGGTCAGATGAAAAGAAAGCATGAATTCATGCCGATGTTGGATTTACCTCATTTTGCATGTCATTTGACAACCTTCATAATCATTATAGCAGGATGAAAGTTACAGGATATATATGGATATACATTGTCTTCTTCATATTTTCAGTGATCTTACAAAATAGTCTTTCTTTTCATTTCATATATTCATTCTAGTATAAATATAAAATTTGTCAAGTGGAGTCTTGACTTCAAAGTCGAAACACCATTCCAACCAGTCAGTACAACCTGCATAAGAACAACAAACTGTGCACAAAGGACTGTATGTAATGTAGCGTGTTGTTACTGATTTACCACAATATACATATATATGTAATAATTACAACAGTGCCCAGTGACCTCTCTGTCTGATTTCATGGAATCTGTTCAATTGCTTCCTCGTTTAACCAATGAGCTGCACACTTCCCAGAATACTTGATTTATGGCTCGTACACTCTTACAGACTGTTGGAATTCACAGAACGATTGCACGGCTGCTGTCCATGCATGAAACCATCTGGTGATAGAGTTCTGCATAGTGTAGCACTACAGTAGTAACATATATATGTATGTCTACACACAGTACTAGGGCTTCCCTGCTGATGTCACAGTTCTTTGTAGTAGTACTTAGGATTATTCGTAGCAGCAGGGATTATTCGTGGTAGTACTTTACTGTCGTGCCATGTTAGACTGTCATGGTCACACAAATTTGTCTGTAGTATGAACCGGATTTCTCGGTAATCAAAGTAATCAGTAAATAAATAATGGAGTGAGTGCAATACAAAACCCTGAGAGTGCTGTGGGGAATCTGTTTTGTAACCAGCATCTGTTATCAAACCAAACCCTAGATGTTGTTTTGTTTTGTACTGTTGTTTGTTATGAATTCTATAGTGTTGTGATCACTGAACTTATTATTCTTTATCATACAGTTCAGTTTAGTGTGAGGAGGTTCTAGTACTAAGTAGACTTCTAGTGCTGCACTTACTATTTCTTGCCTTCTCTGCCATACATGTCAATGGAAAAGGGTTACGTCTGTAAGTTGTTTTTACTGACGTGTATCCAAACACACCGTAAATAACAATTTTCATTCAACAAGATTTGTAACGTTGTGTATTTAATTACGCCTAGCTGGGTCGATCATTGAAATAATCCTTTTGTACTTGGACACGGGCAGAGGTGAAATGTGTCAGGGAAGATGTTTTCATTTACTGGCCCAAACTAACAATGACTCAAGCATTAAAAGATGAGAGTATAAAACGTAGAATCACACAATCATAATCTGCGTTGTGCGGTAAGAGGCCTCTGGTTGATATGTCTCACTGGCAGGAATAACAAGTCATGACTAACTCTTCGTTTCACCTCTGGATCGTAGATATCAGTAACATCATTCTGCGTAAACAGCTGTTTGCATTTGTCATCAGTTTCCAACAATTCTGCCACATGTGTCTTGAAAATGTGAATGCTCAAATATAGGTTTGCATTTGATCCAATGAAGATACCCTCGTACAATAGATATATTTCACCCAATTGTTTCGAAATACTGTACGTTATAAGTTCATTGTTCTGGGAGTTTTATTGTTTTTCTTCCAATTTTCTTGAAAGTTTCCAGTCTAACATGCAATCTGCTACTTTTTCCAAGCCTCTAATTTCCCAGCTGATGAGTTCAGAGGCCATTTTCCCCTGTGGAATTGATTTAACCTTTTGGGTCAGAGGTGTTTGTACACTGAATCTATTTATATACAAAGCAAAAAGAAAGAAGACATCCATGGGACTGTTTTGTTACTCCATAAAAAGTACTTTATTTATTTGCTGAATAATCTGTCTAGATGTTTGTCAAACCAAAACAAACACCACCCACTGAAAAAAAAAAAAAGGTCTTAAATCAAATCGTCAAATTAGCGGTAGACATACAGTGAAGGTACCAGAAATATTGAATGTGCAGTGTTTACCACTAGTTCACTGTTTTTATGTGAGGTACTGTACAGGCAGGCCAGTTGGAGTCGTACATACATCATAGTGTGTTATCAGTGGTGTTTGGCAATGTACAGAAGTGTTATGATCACCGCTAGGAAGGAGAATTTCTATTCTCAAGGGTGGTGTTACGGGAAAATAAAAGCTTTCTTCTTTAAAAAAAACATTTCCGCACACGCCAACATCGTAGCAAAGAGGTACCTTCACTTCTTTTATACTGTAGTAGCATCCAAGGGCGTAGGAACCGGTGGGGCTGGGGGGGCGCCAGCCCCCCCAGTGAAAAATATGGTGGGGCGGAAGTATCATTCCGCCCCCCGCTCCGCAAGTCAGAGAACCCCTTTTTCATTTCCAAATGAGAAAAAAAATCTCATTTGGAGCACCAAATTGCATCTAAGGCCAGGTGAAAATGCAAAATTATTTACAAAATGGAGTGGGTGTTGAAGTGTGCTATATTGCACCAAATTGCATCTGAGGCCACCTGGAAATGCAAAAAAAATCCAAAAAAAGACCCCTCCCCCAGGCCGGCCATCAGTCTTCAGCCCCCCCACTCAAAAGTACTTTCCTACGCCACTGGTAGCATCATAAATGTTGCAGACCTAGATGTTTATAAAACTCTGTGTAGACCAGTTGTAGTGGTACAGGGAACATTCATAAAGTGGAGTGGGAGGAGGGGAGGTTATGGTGGGGGGGGGGGAGAAGGGTGCAGAAATGGGCGTGCAGCCATTCCTCAGAAGAACCTGTGCCCAACAGATGCAGTAGTTCATGTGGGCAATTTTAGTACTATTCTAACATGTACAGTAAGTACATTTAGGGTTATTTCATGTTTTGGCTTATTTGCCCAAGATACTGATGTATATGAAACTAAACTTTAGTCATTTCATTACCCAGCACGAATTTGTTGATAATTCAAATGATCCAGCAATGACTTGGGGGAGGCATCCTTATTTAGGTCATTACCTTGACTATACAAAATCTCATTTCAAGTAGTGAAATTTTCCACATTTTTTCCCTTTTAGGGTTAACATTTGATCAATACTAGTATTTATGGAGAGTGTGTTGGAGCCAAAAATGTTGACTATTGCATTCAATTTGTGATTAAATACTCTAGCTCATTAACCTTCATTTAATGAATTAAAAAAAAAATCTTAAGAATAAGGACCAATGACAATCACATTTTGAGATACATAGTGGAAAGTTTGGTAAAAGTGACTGATCAAACTATATATAAACTAACACTGCCCGTCCTGTGTGAGGCTGTGTCATATCAGGCAACTCTGGCAGTTTAATAGACATAACATGCGGTTAACGGTCTGTGACTTCTTCAAGTAGACAACCGGTCTACCACTATTGTACAATATGATGTCATGCTCGAATAAGTTTTTCAAAGAATTACTCAGTTGGAAAGCCCTGGGTATATTTCCATAGAAATATGGAAAATTACATTGAAAACCTCAAGTGGAACATTCTCCCATGTCATTCATTTTCAGCTTATTAAATTTAACTGACAATAATGAAACCAGATGACAATTTTAATATTTCAATAGCTTGTGTTCTTCTATTTTTCTTTTTTTGTTCTGATTCAACACAAGAATTTTTAATTGATTATGGTAGTACATGTTAAGGTCACTTGTAAAATCTTTTGTAATCTGTGATCTTTTTACAAATAATTTTTAATAATTGTAAGATGGAGCTCAACACTGTTGTTTGTTTTTGCCTTCTGGACAGACACAGTACATTACAACTCATTTTAAAGTTTTGATGGGAATTCTTCACAAATTATGTGTGAAAACTTCCAGATACAATGCCATAGATTAAGGAACTGTGACTCATCAGGTGGAAATGATGCAGTCCAATCATATGTAAATATGCTGAAGCTTCATCCCACCATTCCTTTGAGAGGCCATTTTCAGAGAAAGCCAATTCACACGGCTTAAAGGGATATGATATGAAATTGCTAGAATTTGACTTAGGTCTCCAATTGTGAACATACTGTGTATTTGAGTGAACATTGCAGTTTTAATCTTGAATTCTCTGTGGAAGGTCCATATAGCAACAACCTACTGTACTGTGCTATATAACTGTATGTAGATACCTGCAGCTATGGAATAGTGTACACAACATAACATATATGATAACAGCACACTAAAATACCGTTTCAATCTCAGCACCACACACCCACATCTGAAATGCGAGAGACAGTATTCCTCTGTCACTCGACGTCCCAAATCTGTCACGTAATTTACTCAAATGAAATGACCTTGTACTTAGGCCAGCCAGATTCCGAGACTACTTTGCTATGTGTTTTTCCGTCTTTTCTACTGGTAATTGCCTAAGTAGCACATATTTTGTGAACAAATTTGAATGCTTTTTATTTAATTATTTGAATGGTAGAAAATTAATTTTTGGTGAGAGCTGGTAAATAACTGTTGGCCTGCTGTGTTTGCTAATATTACCTCAGTACAGTTATAGTTGGGTCGCCGTGTGTTTCTGTCTTTATTACTGGCGACTGCCTAAGTAGAGCATACTTTGTCGACAAATTTGAATACTGTTTTTTGATTATTGAATGGTGGTAAATTAATTTTTAGTGAGAGCTTACTAAAAACTGTTGTCCTGTAATGTTTGCTATAAGCAGTACAGTTGTAATACTTTGTACTATTTGCTAGTACTTAAGTAGTTTGTAGATGTTATAGGACATGTACAGTATTTAAGTGTATCATAGCAGCTATTTGCATTACTTTTATGAAAAATTTCAAACATGTCTTGATGCTGAACATGATAACACTAACAGTGCACGTAACTCGCTTGCATCATTGGTCAAATTTCCATTTATTTAAAAAAAAAATAGAAAAAACATGATGGGTCAGTCTTAGCAGTTATAGGCACTCCAAGAATTTGGTGAGCTCATTGTCATTTCAATCTCGGTTATCTGGTTGCCATTGTTTTCAACTTAATTCTAGACGTGAACTTCTCATATTACGCATAAAATTACAAGCAGCCTTTCGCTCCTGATGGCTAGACAAAAATATTCAGTGGTTTGGGGAGGTGGGGGGGGGGGGGAGGGGGTAACTTGCTAGCCTTACTTTTAGCTAGGTGTGCTTCCCTTCTTTCTTTCTTTTTTCCAGCACAAATATTGAAAGTGAAAATAATGGATATTTTGTAGTTTTGAATGTTGTTCAGATTGCAGTTAAGGATATTATGTTTACTATGTGGTTTAGTTGTCCTCCTACATCATTGACTACTCTCCTTGGCTTACCTCTCTGGACTCTACTAAGTTGCACTTTTGCTTCAAATTTTTGTTTTGTTAAATAGGGATTTGTTTACTTTCTAATACTGCGAGTATAGTAAACCATGTTCCATTACTACTACTACTACTAAAGGTAAAAGCAGTCAATCGGCTCAAATCTAGATGAGCTGAACTTTGCTCTATAGTTTAGTAAGAAGAGCCTTGGCTTGTGTCGAACCTTGCAGTTCTTGCTGTTGAAGTAAAGTATAATGGGCTGGTAGTAGGTACCAGTAATCAGTGAAGTGTAACACTGCCCCTCAAGGGTGTGCAGCAGCTTTTGTTGAACTCAAGCGGAGAATCATGCTGCCACCGCCTTGTGACTGGCTCAGTTCAGTATTAAGGAGTTGAACAAACAGTTAAAGTCAGTCCATGGAACAGGGACAGTCATTGGAGGTAACACACACACACCCTTCTTTGTTTGATTAATAAGCTGTGGTTGCCTGAAAAGGTAACAATGAGATCAAACCATGCAGTGACTGTGTAACATGTTAGGTATGGTAGTTTTACAATGGTTCACCAGGGAGTAGCAGCTCCCTTGGAACACTCTCCTTTATGTAGAAGATCTGGGAGATGGAATAACTACCAGTAATCAATGTAATACCTCCCACCACCACCTCCCCTGCCCCAATTTCCTGTGCATATGTATATTGAGATATTCTTGTAATTTTTGAATACAATAAAAGTTTGATTCATAAAGCCATCAGTTTGGCTACCAAACTTGAGCATACTACAAGTGCCAAAATTCTCAAAAGTACTTGACCTGGAGGTTGAGACCCTTGAAGTTCTTTCTTTAGATGTTGAGGAGATCTTTCTGTAAGACAATCAAATCACAAAGTGAATAAATAAAAGTTTGAGGAAGGCAGTAAATTGCATTGTTAAAGTTTTGAACAGGATTGACCGTTATTTGACCTTCCAAACACATCTTACTTTTCAATGACAGGCTTATAAATAAGATACGTCTCGCTGATAATGTAATAGTAACCCTCCCACCCCCTTTGAAAACCATGGGTAACATGTAACCAAATTACCCTACACATCACCTTTCTCTTGTCCCATCCCCAGCTCCCTCCCCTCCTCCTCCTCCCCCTCCTCTCCTTCCTCCTCGCCCACATAGTTATTTTACTTTATTAATGCATATAAGGAATAGTTGAAATAACCTGTTTGTAGTTCACTTTTTTGTACCTTGTAGGATTTTCATATAGGCCAATCACAGTCTTGCACAGATGATTGTTTATCTGGATAGTTTATCTGGCTAGCTCAACAGTCTGAACTTACAGTACTTATAGAGAATATGGAGGCGGTATCTTATCTGTGGTTTCTATGTAGTCGTTCCATGATCATCCTATTTCAGGGTCATCTGTGTTGACTTCCAGTATTAATCCTTCTGTTAAAAGGGACAGTACTGACCCACTGCTTAGCAACGTAAGGACAATATTCTCCCATTACATGAACTAAACACAGGATCAAGGCTTGGAATGAAGAAAAAATATGCATGTTTGGTTCCCATCATTACTCAAGATACGACACCAAGAATCCTTGAGATCCTATTTGGACTACATGGACCCAGTGGGGGTGGGGGATGAGGCGGGCAGAGAGGGCAGATACATAGTTACACTGAATACTTCTATTTGGTCAAGAAAGGATCACAGAACTAACTCAGGTCAGGTACTAACACCTAGCCCCCCCTCCCCCCTCATTTGGTGCATGTGGTATCCAACTGTCTTGTACCTATTGCAATAAATTTGACACTATCTATGTTTCTAAAAGTATTGTCTTTATTTATCAGTTATAAATGGGAAAGTATGGCAGAGTAAATATATAAATATATATTTGAAATATATATTTCACACATACATACAGTACAATTCTACAAAATCTACCATAGCAGATAAGGTACAGTCAGCAATTCTGATTTCACAAGAATCATGTTAACTTATATCAGTCATTTGAAAAGGATTTGTCTTGTTGCATACTTCATTTTTAATACTAAACCTGCTTCTTTATCTCTAGTCGGAGAGATGACCTGGAATCGCTCGGATACGTGCTGATGTATTTCAACCGTACCAGTCTCCCATGGCAGGGTCTGAAAGCCCCAACGAAAAAGGCCAAATACGAAAAGATCAGCGAGAGGAAGATGTCTACGCCAGTTGAGGTCCTGTGTAAGGTAAGGAAAATGAGTCAGGTCTGATCTATGTAGTTCAACTGGGTAACGATAGTGACTAGATTCAATGACAAAACGTAGGCAATATAATGTCATCATTTTCTTTTGCCTTTGAAAAAAATGTGCTGCTAGCAAGAACTAATAGCCCTTCTTTCAGGAAGAGAAACATTTTGCAAAAAACTTGTCAGAGTTTGAAGCTCATAACTGAGACCTTTGCTGTACCCATCAGAATTGAAAAGAGTGATTTGTAACTCAAAAACAGTGAATGCCTGAACATGATGAATAAGTAATCATAAACTTACACACTCTAGAGAACTTGGGAGAATGCAAGTCTTGGAATCAAGACAGCTAACATTGCAAGTAATTTCAAAGAAATAAACTCAGTGTCTGTTAGGCAAAAACTGGAAACATCTGGCTTTTGAAATATATCTTTAACAACTGTCCTATGAGGAGAATCTTGAAACAAACTTGTTAAAACAAGTTTTCTCTAAACAGTTAAAATCAGCGTGAGTAACTGGGGAGTACTTTGCGGACAGATCGTTACCATTCCATTATTGTACTGTATTTCCAACTTGTCCGAAATCCGTCCCACTCTTGGCTACTCGTCCATATCCAGTTTCCGAACAGTCGGGATGGTACTGTATACGTACATTTATACGATAGTCTCTCAGTTCTGTTCTGGTCTATTTGCCCCATCTAACTGGCTTTAACTCTCTTCTGTATCTCTTCGCAGGGATTCTCGGCGGAGTTTGCCATGTATCTGAATTACGCCCGAGGTCTCCGTTTCGAGGAAGAGCCCGACTATCTCTACCTCCGACAGCTCTTCCGGATCCTGTTCCGCACCCTCAACCACCAGTATGACTTCACCTTCGATTGGACAGTGCAAAAGCAGAAAGCCGCAGCGGCTCAGACAGGCCTGACCTCGTCCACTGCCAAGGCCACCGGTGGCCACATGTCCAAGGCATCGGACAACAAAGGCAAGAAGCGTTGAGAGGACGAGATCTTGTGTATAGTCTCCCCGGCCACGAGATAAGCTGCGAAAGATAGAAATATAGGGATCATAGGTATTTCTTCGTCGGTCTTGAAAGAGCTTGTATGAAAAGGATAGCAAATGCATCAGTTTTTTTTGGTTTTTTTTTTGCAAACCGGGTGAGGATTGCTCCACGGGGAGCAAGTGTGACAAGAACTCTTACAAAATCCAAATTGGAAAAGACTTCTGTGGAGTGTTATTTTAAGTTGAACGAATGGAAGCGAGGCAAACAGCAGGCTGGACAAACAACCCACCATTTGCCTCTAATTTTTGTTGATACAGGAGCTATGTTCAGGATCAAAATTCATTCACTTTCTTGAGTGATCCTGGTTTCATCTTAATTCTTCTCTCAAGTATGTTTCCAAAAGACTTCTGTGAGTTAAGAACAGTGCAAGGCATGGTTTATCACTTGCAGTGAACTTTTGTTTTTATTGTGGCAAGCCGAGGTGAGGCCTCGCCATGTGTGATATATGTTACATCATTGAGGTTTCCTCTGGCTGTGGAGGTAGATTTTTACAAAGTTGATGTAAAGTGGACTATATGAAGTAAAACATTCTTCTTTCTTATGTTGTTGTCGTCGTCGTCGTCAAAATCCTATTTTAAGTAATGGCGTCGATCTTCCGAATACACAGAAAAGTGTGAGATTAACCTACCAATTTCACGAGACTCGTAAAGGTCATGTTATATCATGTGATTATAACTGGAGGAAACAAATGCACATGGCCAAACAGTATGACGTCAGAGTAGAGAACTGACATTGGTGTAGTGTCAGTGTGTCACTAGGCTAAGTAGACAATATCCTACACAATATCCTACACAATATCCTAATGCACATGGTAAAGCAGTAGGACGTCAGAGTCAGAACTGACAGTGGTGTAGTGTCAGTGTGTCACTAGGTCAAGTAGACAATATCCTACACAATATCCTAATGCACATGGCAAAACAGTAGGACAGTGGTGTAGTGTCAGTGTGTCACTAGGCCAAGTAGACAATATCCTACACAATATTCTACACAATATCCTACACATCCACATAAAGACAATCCTACACATAATATTGTCCAGTAGAATTGCATATGATGAAATAGGCTCATGTGATCATATTACAGAACATGTGACAACAACTCAGTCACATGTGAGATGAAATGCCTGTTCATAACAATTGTGGTTGTCATACATACATACATTCTTTGGGAAATAGTAGACTTTACATATTAGTTTGCTGGTGCCGGTCCTTGCAATGACATGACGGCTAAATATAAATGTTGAGTTAAAATGGAGACTCGTTTGTCCATGCATTAAACAGTTTGTTCCATTGGATCTGTCTGTTATGGTCACCTCTAAAATTCAGATGTTAGATGATCAAAAATGTGTAACAACTGACATTTGGCAATGCGTGATCACTTATTATCTACAGAGTGTTCTTTTAATTTGCTTTGATAAAAGAATTTTGAAGCCTTAAATTTTACATTTTTTTTTTTTTTTTTACCAAGATTTTTTTTAGAAACTAGAAAGTTACAATTTCTGACTTGGGTATTGAAAATGTTACTAGAAATTATCTTTTTTCTTTTGTTTCTCTCATTCTTTCCAAAGAAGTGCTGTGGCACTTAAGTTGTTGTCATAGTGTTTGGGTAAGCCATCAACGACTATGGAGTTAAAAACTTACTTATAGTCAGTCATTGATTTCAAATATGATATTAATATTTCTAAGCTTGTTCTCTTAGGTGGAAAGTGTTCTGAAACTCCCATTGTAGCATATCAAAAGGAAGCTGCCATGTTTTGCTGAAAAGAAAGTCGAGTAAGAGGGAAGCCAAGAAAGAAGAAAAACGGAAATAATACAAAAAGAAAAAATATATAAATGTATATTAAAAAAAAAAGTGGGGGGGGGAGGGGGAGGAAGAGAAAGATAGAAAATAAACTTTGAAAGTACCTCATCTCTGCTGTGTGGACACTGTGTATCATCCAACAGCAGTGTTAATGAAATTTTTAATGGATTGTAAATATTTTATGGTTAGATCCTGTCTGACCCTTCTGAGGATGATCTCTGGTTTGGTTGGTTTCGGACCTACCTCTTCCGATTAAGTGGCAAGGAAGACTTGGCGTTTGTTTTGTCTCTGAAGCCAATTGGTTAAAATTGATATGCTTTGCTCACAGAAGGGTATGTGTTGGAAAGGATTACAGTAAATTTATCAATGGTAGGGTTAGATGGATGGAATGGGGGAGGCGGGGGGAGGAAGTGGCATGTTCAGGTCATGTAGTGGGGTAGATCATGTAGTGGGGTAGGTCATGTAGTGGGGCAAGTTAGACCCGGTTAAGAAAGGGAAACAGAAGCGAAAACAAATTTTAGTTTTAGGTATTAAGTTTCATAGACAACTCTTGTAGTATGTATAAATTCTTTTGTTCTGTAACACCATTTCTGTTTTGTTTTTTTAAATGTTTGTACTCAGTGAAACTTGGAAAGTGTGTACCTTAACATTGAGATATTAATCCAACATGGACACCTTGAATTCATTGCACTGTAAGTTCTAGCTGCACCAGACTTAAAGCGAGAAAAGTTACGTAGGAATTCCGTTTTTCTCCGAGAAAAGTTTCCATCCAATAGGACCGACCCCAGCTTGCCTTGTGTAAGTTTTCTCTCTGTTGGTCCTTAATATGCTAGAAAAGAAAACAAAGTGGTCACAATGAGTTTGGTGTCCATCTCCATTTTTAAGGTCACTTCCATGGTTGTACTTCTTTGTTGTTTATCATCCTTTTCGTTAAACTTCAGGAATAATTTGCTGTCGTGTAAACATCGGGGAAGTAATTTTGGAAATGTTTTTAGCACATTTGGAAAACTTGCAGCCAATGCAGAGGACCTTGAAGTTGCCAATTAGTCTACAGAGGATGTTTACGTTCATCTGAGAGTAGAGCATTTACGTGGTCCCCTTCCCCCCCTCTCCATGTACAGACAGGTGGGACGGGAGGGGTGTTCACTTTCTAGTAAAAGTTAATTGATTGTCTCTGTAATGGTAGTGTGTGATAGCACAATCATAAAAAGTGAGAAGAAGTTTCTTCAGAAATGTTCCCTTTTTGTTCTATCAGTCATTGCCACAATGGGTTCACCTACTTGAACCGAGGAATTGTTAGTTTCAGATATCACTTGTAAATAGTTTAATCAGTAAATTCCTTGCAAAATGGATGGTTTTTTATCTGTTTTTGAAGGAATTTTTTTTCTTTCTTTTCTTTTTGTACACTCTTCCCAGTATTCTAAGAAGTTGTGTATACATTCAAAGGATAAATCTATTGATTTCTTCTGGTGCCCATTGTTCGTACCTGTCCGTGTGACCATTCATTTTTTAAAAATTCTAGATTTTTTTTCCTTTTTTTTTTCCAGTGTGTCAATGGGAATTGTAATTTTATCATACTTACTTGTCATCAAGATATGTTTTTTTTTGTTTTTTTGTGAGAGAAGGTATTTGTTTTTATCTTTATGGAAGGTTGTACACACACAGTCATGTAAAAAAGAACAAGAAAATCATATTGTGTAAGTTATAAATAGGGAAGATGTGTAAAACAATGTAACCTTTCATAGCAATTAAATAAATGTGCAAATACAGAATAAACATTCACTCTACTGTCGTCTTTTTATTTGAAAATTGTGTCATCTGGAAATGAGGTAGGGGTTTTGACCAGGTTCATTTGACTCCCACTTACTTACATCATTGAAATACAATTATAGAAGTATCCATTTCTTCCATTTATGGTTGCAAATAATTCTGCTGTAATATTGTGGGATATTTTGAAACAAAAATCCCACCATCAAGAAACTTCATGGGTTTGGCATGAGACTTGAATGGATAGACGAAATTTACAGGCAAAGGGCAGAAATGATGGTTATCTATTCACTCGGTCAAACAACAACCATTGGGCCCTCTTCATCAGTGCCAATAGCCAGCAGTAGCAAAGTCAGGGGTCCTCGACCCCCCCCCATCCCCCTGAGATTTAGCCTACTCAGCACAACCTTTTATTATTATGATAGATAAAGCCCACAATATTCAAACCACTTGAATACAAAAGAGTACTAATTTGCATAGGGGGTTATGGAGGTTAGTGGAACCACTATTACTCTGGGTCAGGGGGACCCTTGGCAATGCCTGATTGCCTGACAGGTCGGCCAAACCATTTTCATGCAACCAATATATAATTTAATGTATGTGTCATTTCAAATTGTTGCCAGCCCTTCATTTTACTCTTCTCACTCAATTCACTAATTTACTTCAGCAATGTTTTGTATGAAGTCCTTAAAGTTACCGTTTTCATACAAACATACAACGCATTGTCAGCAGTTCGCCCATTACTCTTACTCTTCAGCCCCAATGCCATACTATGGTTATAATTCTATAATGTGTAACGATGATAGGATATATGCACATCTGCGTACATTGTAGTGTGGTATTAGACATGAGTTAAATTATGCTAATTGCTTTGCAGAGCAACAGATGTTATCAAGATTTTAAATCTTATCTAAACATTTGTTCAAGACATGAAAACAAACAAGTTTTGTAATCAATTGAATTACCTGGCGAGAGAAATTCAGCTGCAAATGTAATGGTCTTTATTTACTCCAATCTCTACACGAGTTGATATTTACTATTTAATCTGTTTCGCCCGTAATCAACATCGTTATTGCACCTAGACTTGGAACTGACCCAATTTGTTGACTCTTCCTCACCAGGGTATTTTCCCACAGAGTGCAATCAAATACTTACAAATAGGCAGGGGGAAAAAAAAAATAAAAAAACCAAAAGAGAAGAAGTACCAACTAAGATGTTGAAATTTGCCAGTCATAAAATATGTAAATATGTTTTATAAGGGTAGTTAGTATAAGTTAACAGAATTACTGTATACGGCTCAACGAGCCAACCACAACCTGGATTGCTGGGATAACATGCCAGCTATGATTACTGATAATAGTTTAAAAAAAATAATATCTTATATCAGATGAAATATGAAGGTAAACAAGGAAGTAACAGAATATGAAAAAATTATTGACGATCAAACTTTAGTTTACCGGAAAGCTTTTTTTTCAAATCTTGTTGTGACTTGTTCTATGCCAGATGATGAAATCCATATCCTACTTTGATTTATAATCAGGAGGGGTTTCGATTTAAAAAATTGTGGAAGTTCTTTTACAGTTTCTGGGAACAACAGAGTGAATGACATCATTATAGCAAAATATCTTTGGGGTTTTTTCTAATTGGTAAATCATGTTTCCCATCCAAGAAAGTACTATCTTTTTTTAAGAAAAGAAAAATTGTATTTCCATCCTGCCTTGAATTCAGGGTAATTTGACAGCTGAGCAAACATACCAGTCATAGGTGGTGTATCTGTAATATCACTCAGACTGATGCAACCATCTATTATAGCAAGCAGTCTGTATTTGGGGTCTTGAGAAGAAAAAATTATTAATGCATTTATTTCTTCAAGTTTTTAAGGTATGTATTAGTTAAGTCAGTTTTATGATAATAGTTTGAACATGATCAACTTTGCCAAATAACTATAGTAATCAAGCCATGCTTTCCAAATGGTTTCCATTCAATTATTCATCATATGTGAAGTACAAAAATCACATTTTATGGTGGTTTAGTAAAAGTAGCACATACTGTATTTTATATTTTTAATCTGAAAAAGGGGGGCAAGTCATGGCATAGAGAGAAGTGGGGGGGGGGAGCTGAAGGGTTTCCCTTCCCACTTTGTGAGGGAAAAAGAAAATGATTTTGAATGCTATCCTAAATGATTAATGGGTAACAGATTTAAGGTTAAATATCTCGATCTAGCACTAGTGTATACAGTGAAAATAATTACCAACAGAATTTGTTCAAATCACTGTGGAGAAAGTTTCCACCATTTATTACCACTTGATCATAAGTACCTAAATATCTGAATATTTCTTTATTTTTTTTTGTAGATCCTCTCAGCGGCTCACATAAGATAGAAGAAAAAGGAGAGTATATCTGGGGAAATCCTGTCGTCGTATGGTAACCCTCTCTGTAAACCACTCATACCAGCTTTCTGCCATCTACAGGCCATGCATCCACAAGTTGTTATACACAAATCCCAAATCTATCTGTGGAACAGACTGAAGGCAATAAATCCATTATCTCCTCCAATCATTAAATTTATACTTCAGAAAGTCAGAAATACTTAACAATCACATGGTCCTTCACACTTTTCAGATTCATGAATTATAGCTTTTTAAACTCATCTTTTCACATTGGCTGGCCGATCCAGACATCCCTGAATTGCCTCAACAAGTTGTTGATGTTTTCTTTCCCTGTTGATCGATTGATTTAACTATTTAGTTTTTGTGAGTCTCACTTCTTCTTCGTTCTCCTGAACGTTCTCCCGGATTTTGAGAGTTCCTTTCCTCTCTGTGGCTCCAGAAATTCCTCTTTCTCGCCGCCATCGTACTCGACTTTGTTGTTTCTCTTAGCCGACTCCCATTCTCTCTTGAGCTGTTCTAGCAGTTCTGGACTCAGCAGGCCCTGCTTAACGAGTTCGTGGCTTAATCGTCCAGGGGCTTTTTTCAAGGAATCTAAAGTTTGTGGTGGATTTCCACTGCTTCCCTTTCCCTTTCCAGAGTTAAAAGCATCCTGAAAATTGACTTCATCTTTTCCTGGCTCTAGGTCCGGGTCGGCTTGCTCCAAAACCGCCGATGTATTTTTTTCTTGACTAGATGTTTGCTTGTTGTTGGATCCTGCAGTGAATATAACAATCTACACATATCAACACATGTAAAGCATACACAATGCAAACATATACACACATACTTCACATATATACAGAAACAAACATACACAAATACATACATTCCTCCATACATACATGAATATACATACTCAAAAACACAACTGCAGACTGTAGCAAATCTAAAAATTATGGAACTTTATTGGACATAATTGTCTTTCTGTGTTACACAAAGACATGACACAAATCAAAAGTTTGAGCACTGATGTACAAGGTTATATGTTTCATGCAATCGTACAGGTGTTGTGCAGACACCAAATTTCACG
>KN894400.1:19015-43478 GCA_000934455.1 Apostichopus parvimensis
TATATACATACATACATACATATACATACACACACATACAACATGCATACATACATATATACATAACATTCCTTGTAACCTCTCACAATATTTGGATGCAACTGAACTGAAATTGACCTGACTGGTTGTGTCAAATATGATTACATATTTTATCTTTGCTATGGACCATCTTACTATAGGTAGCTGAACATTAGTATCTTTAACTGTCATTTTACAGTAATATACAATACATTCTTGCACACAAACACACACATACACCATGACATCCATACACATCCATACACACACACTTAAACAACTAAAGACTACACCAAAACTAAAAATTATGAAATAAAGACTTAATGGTCATAACACTGTTTCTCATCTGTGATATTCCCCTACCAACACGATACCGCACCCTCCCCCCATCCCGTGCCCCCCCTTCCACAAAGGAGAAGCGTATGGAGGTGGTCTCACCTTTCTTGCCCTCTTTCTTTTTAGTTTGAATGTCATCATCTGGTAAGGAAGCGACTCCGTCTGATTTAGTCTCGCTGGCTCGGATCAGCTTTGTGATGTTGATCACCCCCTGCTGAATGATACTATCCAGCTCTTGTTGAACGTCTCGGATGATGCTGGTATCCGGAAACATATCCATAAATCGGTAGCTGTAAAGGTAAAAGAAAATGGACTCATGTCTCAACTTCTCCTCCCGATGATGACAATCTTTTTCTTACGGCTATCAAGATGATAACTATCTCAAGTCTCAAATGAGTGGCGGGAAACGGCAGGTACGGATACTTCCCTTCCACAACGTTTCATTCTTTCGCAAGGAATATATTAGCAACTTATGCAAATATCTCAATATTTTATGAGATTCGAAATTATGACTCAAAAATGCAATACTAGTATTAACATGTTGGTCTTGTTTCCTGTTACCACAGCTTTAGTGTCATAAAATATTAAACTCTCTCGAGTTGATCATGATGGCATAATCCGTAAACAATGAGGAATTTTTGAAAAGATTATTTTTACATGGATATCATAAGGTTCTTCGACTTTTTTTTCTTAAAACTTTTGCATACCATGTAACTCACCCGAATATCAGGCGAGACAACCCACAGAGTGGCAGGGAAGAGAAATGAGGAGTAATTCAACTTTTTATGTACAGGTTATACATTATAAGCCAATGAATATTTGCAAAGAGCTCGGAAAATTATCAAATCATTTTAAATGAGCAAAGAAATGTCGTCAAAATTTTTTAAGACAATTTGAGGGATTAGAATAATCAGGAAAGGAGTTTTAGTAGCTTCTAGTAAGTTTTAATAGGGAAACAAGTTTTTCTCTCAATATCATATGAGATTGTTTTGTGGCTGTTGAAAGAAATAATTCAACATCAAAGAGAATGAATTTATACCTTAGCCACAGATAGAGATCCATAACATCATGGACTGCTTCCAGGTGCATCAGATCTCGAATATTCTTTGGAGTAGCGAGAGGCCAGCCGATTTGGCGGCTGAACCACTCAAATGTGATCGGTTCGTTCCGACTGTATTGCCTGGCAAACTGAAGAGAGCGAATGACATATGGTTGCAATTAATACTATACGTTACAAATCCCAAGGAGAGAAAACGCAATAAGGTATGGCCGGGGAAGAGCTAAAAGATATGTAATTAAAAACTTTATCCTATTGATTCATTTTCTTTAGAATATCAACCACAAAAGCCTTATGAAAATTTGTCTAGATATTCGCCCAGCCACTTTCAGTGTTCTCTGAGTAAGTATATTTTGTTTTATTATTATTTTTTACTTATTACTATTATATTATTCATATTATCACTCACCGATTAACATATTAAGTTTTACTCATTTTCTCAATACAGATACGTTAGAAATTAAAACTGAAATAAAAACGATATCAAATTGAACGGTATACATGACTTTTCTTCTATGTAAAGGTGTGGTGAGAAGGACCAGTGAGATTATTGAGATGTACCACTCATTCAGTCTTTGCTTTTCAGTTTCATATCAGGTAAATGAATTTAAGTCCCTGGCAGAATATGATATCGACTAACGAGCCTCTCTCTTAAAGAAAGTATTTTTCCAGGAGTCTGAAGATGTTATAATTCAATATTCCCGTCACAACGGGGTTCATGAGTAGAAACTTCCCGTTTTATCTCTAAGAAAACTGTTATTGGTATTTGAAAACAGTTTACGTAAAATTATCGTTATCACTTTGTGAGTAATATTCAAGTATCAAATATGTATGGGTGAAATTTTTGGTTAGATATGAAATGAAATATGATTCCTTAATGGAGCTCTCCAAAATGTAAAAAAAAAATTAAGATAAACAGAGGGCGCTTGGTCCTATCTAGTTCCACGGAAACTTGACAAGCTGTTGCTACGAGTTTTGATATTGGGTCACACCTTGTACAAATAGCTATTGGGATCACCCAAAAATGTCACCAATAGCTCTGCCGAATAAAATGAACCTGTGAGAGAACACACGACTTGTAATCCCGAGGAGCACTGGTTGAGGTCATTTTTGCAGAAACAAATTTGCAGACCGATTTCCTATGCCCATCTTTGTTTACCATTTGCTTCGGTTAACGATAAAGTAGAAGAACGATGATCCACGATGCGTCACTCACCTTCAAGAACATGGTACATATAAATGGGTGTTTCTTATTGATCGGTGAGCAGCAGAAGACGTAGCGAGCCCTCAGGTGGAGCGGAATGTGCTGGATCATGTCGGCCAAGAACTTAAAGTCGTCTACGTTGCAGACGAAGTAATTCTTTTCGACTTGAGACAAGTTGACAAAGATATCCTGTGAAAGGAAAGAACAAACTTAATAAATCATTGACCTGAAACACGCACATTGCTGATCAATTATGAGCAAGACGAGAAACAGGGAGGGACAGGCAGGCAATGTTTTTATCCATTAATATCGTATGGCAATATGCGATGGAAGATGGAGAAATCTGCTTCACAAATGCAAAATGTGCTTTAGCAGGGTTTTTGTACACTGATGCATATGAAACTATCTTCAGTATTGTACGAGAAATAAGGTGTGGTTGGAGATGTTTTATAAGATGCCGATACAGTTAACATTGAAGCTGACACTGATATTTAGCCATAACGATTAGTGTATCCTTCAGTACTTTAGACTTGATGTTAACACTGTTATGTTGTTGAAGAAGTTTCACCTCGTCTGACAGTCCTCCTCTACTGATAAGCAACACATATGAAATACAACTCTGGGCACGTCTTCAGTACTTCACACTACTGTGATAAAACTGTGTCACCTATCAACCGAGGGACTCACGATAAGATTGGATAATGTTGCATCCTTCAAGTGGTAAGCAAAGAGTTCAATCTGTTCTGCAGTAGGATGGAGTCCGGCATTCTCAATCTCCCCCACGGGGCAGGCAAGAATCTCCTTCAGTATCGGTAGGTCATCCTTTCTGAAGGTCGTGACCTCTCCCTCCTGGAACTCCGTGTTGAATCTTCCCGCTCTGCCAGCTATCTGGAGGGCCTGTGTGTTGCGAGAAAAGAAAACAGAACAGGAGAAAAAACTCTTTAAAAAAAACTTTTACCCAATAAGTATATTATTATTAACCAGATTTTCTTTGTCAATAGCAATGTGAGCTACGTTCAACCTCAAATAATCACCGACAAGAGGAAATAATTTAAGGCTACTTACCCTATCAATTAATTAAATTAGTTAATTGTGTAATTAATGAATCCTTGCTCACCTGTGATGTTGTAAGTCTGTCCATTTCCTTTTCTCCTTTTTCGTTGATCGTCGGACGAATCAGAGAGTTGAATATTATTCTCTTGATACTCCTGATGAAAAAGTTAAACAAAATCAAGACAAAACCAGGCAAATAAGGGATATAAAACTAAACAAACAAATAGATATGTAACTTATACAATTACTAATGATTTGTATTTTTGCCTGATCAAAACTGTTTGTTGTGGTTCCAACATACCACATTCTTCTATACAAGCACAAACTTATGAACACTTTATCGTACTGATATATAGCATAGCAAATTTATCTAGGTTTAGCCTAATTTTCTTATAAAATTATGGGCTGCAGTTTTAATTGCCAAAACTAATTCTATCACTGAGGTGGCAATGTACATCACTTCATAAACTTGTCACTGCTTCTCATCAATGGTGACTCGTCATAAAAAAAATTACAACCCATCTCGTGATATAACTTAAAATAGTAAAAGCTATCATGATTTAATTCACAAGTCATTTTCGCAAAATAAATACTCACAGGTTTAAACCCATGCCGATTGCATCCGTAGCGACGAGAATCTTACAGGGGTCGGAGGGGTCGTTGAACTTGCTGGCTTGGTTCAACTTAGCACCTATTACAAAGAAATTGAGACAGAAAAAAATGATGACTCTTTGAAGTCTAGTGTAGAAGTTGCATCAAGGTGTTAGAGAAACTTATCCATTAAGTTGAAAATAGCTTTTACAAATTGTTTAATATTGTTTCATCAACTGACTGGTAGTGTAAGCTACCAGCCCATCTGTGGGTTTAGTTTTCATGCACACAGACTAGGCTTTACATAATCTGAAATCTCTCCTGCCAGGATGATCCCTATTATTACGTTCAAAGTCGTTCAGGAAAAAAATATTTACTTTGATGGAAGTATTTTTATGATAGAAAACTTAATAAAAGAGATGATTTTACCAGGAGGTAAGCTGCCGTAGATTACAGCACATTCCTTCCCCAAGGCTTCTATCTGACGACTCAAAGAGTAAAGATCATTCTTACTGAAGGCTACGATACAGTCTCCTGGTCGGACATTCTCCAGAGAGCCTGATGAATAAATGTTAAAAACATAGAAAACCATTAAACAAATATCAAGTGGGGCAAAATATGATTCACTGACAAGAACATAAAGGTACACAAATATAAACATGTTAATAAAAAAGTGAATGAAAAAAATAAATTACTGAATAAAAAAATAAGAAAACAACAATTCTGGAGTATGAATTTTTGTTTCCTCGGACAGTTAACTACCAGTGGCATTAGGAAGCTATTTAATAAGTGAGGGGACAGAAACTGCTGCAGGCTGGGGTCTTCCCTCAAGAGAAGTTTGGTTGATACTATGGTCTCTTAGACGAGCCTATAAGGGAATATTTTGACTATTCAATGTCAAAATTTCTTGCTTTTGTAAAAATGTTGACACTTAAGGTTTGTCTGGCCTTATTTCTAAAAATGTGAATTAATGTCTTGCTTTGATCACAGAAATATTTCCATGAAAAAAAACTAAATTGAAACAAAAACTAACCTCCTTCTACCCCACAGAATCTTGTAAAACAAAATAGGAAAACAGAAGGACACTCAACACAGAGAGCTCAAGTTGCATGAACCAGATTGTGATCCTTCTTGGCTGGAAAGGGGTATGGGTGGGGGGTAAGGAAGGGGTATGGGTGGGGTAAGGGGATGGGACTCACCAAGAGGTTTATCCAGTACTGTGAGTGATGTGAGTCGCTTGTATCTCCTTACTTCCACCTCCTCCCCCGTAGAGAGCATGAGTGACCTGACCAAGGGTATCGCTGCCTCTTCTCCACACAGATGGATCTCTTTTGCTGCCACACCTGAATTCAAGAAATACCGTAGACGATAAAAATAATTTCTGGAGTGGTGGGTGGAAATTTTATCATCAATTTTGTGAATTTTGAATTTGAAAAAAAAGGCTATAATTTCTTACATAGCTTTTATTAATATTACACCATAAAATACGTATATATGTCCATGGGGATATTCTTTAATCAGAATCTAATGTATTATTCATCCAATCTCATACAATATTCATGAACCTGTTGCACTCACCCAACAATGCTCTAGTCCATGCCCATCCTCGGGTGGCATCTCTCAACATTTGTATTTCATCAATGACGGCAACCTCATCTGTGGAAAAAATAAACGCAAAAGTTAAAATTTCAAGGCAGTTTTTCGAATTATGAATCCATTTCCCCATATTTGATCTAACCCAATAATAGCAATAATAGCTGCTTGCAATAGGATTTTGCAATTGATCAAACATCTTATAAACTTTTCCTTTTTTTCAGCAATATATCAATGTTAGATGGTGTAACATTCTCATCTTTTTCAATAACAGGCAAACTCGACGGTCTGTTCAGAAGAAGAAGAAGATGGAACTTACAGGGTTGTGTGACACTCGTCATTTCAACCGTGCAAGCAACGTGGCCTGAGGGAACATCATCTGGATGAGCATATTTCCTCTCTTCACCGGTAACCAAGTCACAAGGAATACCCTGAATAGTTGAGAAAATGAGAGAATTACTCAATGGCTTTATTAACAAATACAGGCTTGAAGGCTGGAATATTTTCACTTTCCAAGGATAGCTTGAATGGGAAATACAGTACTCTATCAACCCCTTAGTCAGTACCCTCCCTCCCTCCCCACCCACCACTCAAACCTTCCATCCCTCATCAGTATCTGGGTCTGCCCTATCAAGTTTAATTTTTTTATCAATAAATGAAATTTACTCTGTCATTAGTCTTCCTCTCTACTTCATTAGCCAAAAGCTTCAGAGGCCCGCAATATACACCAGACTTTGCAGTGCTGAATCTCTCCAAGGCGTGGTATGTTTTACCGCTGTTTGTCGGACCTGCATGGAATATAATCTTCCTTTCGAAAGCCCTTGCTTCTGGATACCTTTATACATTTTAAAAATGTAAAAAAGAAGCAAAAGTCAAAGTTGTTTGATAAAATAAATGAAAGTACATTAAACATTTATTTACCTTTCTCAAACTAACCCTGCTTTCCAACTCTTTCCTACCTTTCTCCCATACCCTTCCAACATCCCTTCCGCAACTCCTGTTCCAAAAGGAGATGTGCAACACACTGGTCCTGACATAGAGTCATAACGACATATCACTAAAAAATGTTTCAAGTTAATTTTCAGTATCTTCTGAGGTATAATCAATCTCAGTTGTGTAAACTTTTCTCACAAATGCCTTTAATTCAACAAACAAATTAACAACTATTTTCTATTTTACCAAAGGAAAAAGTCAGATTCAGTACTAAATTCGGTCAGAGAGACACTCACCATTGTGCTGGATCTGACAGGTCGCTAATCTTCCTCAGGTCTTCCATACAGTCCAATGCGGGGAATACTTGACGAGCGTGGCGAAGAAAGTATGGAAAGATGTCATCCACATGTCCTGCACCGACTAAGATATCGCTCAGAATAATGTGAAGATCGACTTCTAAAGACTCCATCTCCATGATTAATTTACGAAACGATATGAAAGTTTGATGGAAGAGATGTCCTGCAAGCAACATAAAATAGAAAAAGATAAATGTCTGTTTATTTCTGTCTTGATGTATTTTTCTTTGTGCCAAATTTGTTTCGTGGTAAAGTACTTTGTATTTCATTTATTTTGAAAACGTTCTCAAGCTACTTGCAAGTATTGTTAACATTAGCTTTTGGCATGTTTTGTCAGGCCTCTTTCATACTGTACTTGATGTAATAATTAAAAAAAAAAGGCCAATAGAAGTCAGATTCAAACACATGTTTATTGATTATTTGAGGAGAAAGTAATGTAATGTAAATTAAATAAGTTGCAACTTAGTGGGATTGGCACAGAAAAAGAAAGAAAGAAAGAAAAAACAAAGAATTTTTAGTATAAACAAATGCAAATTGTTGCTGCATACTTTTTAATTCAATTTCTTACAATCTTTTTATATATTAACTGATCATGATATTTTATACATTTCTCTCAGGTATTAATCTTCATTACTTCCTTTCACATTTTCTATTGCCATAAAAGGTTTCTTCCCTAGTTCTCTGCAAAGTACTTACCATCTAAGCCATTATCTGAAGCAAGTTGTTTCACTTCTTTTCTTCTTGAAAACTGGTTAAGAATCCGAAGGAGTTCCTCTATAAATAAAAGTTACATAGAATTAGCCTCTACCACCAAACTTTTTTATGAATGAAATGCAATCATTTAAACTTGTAAACAAACAAAATCAATCTTTGGCAAACATGGAATTTTGGCTATCTTTCTGAGAAATGTGCTAATAATTTCCTATTTTTCTGATGTAAAATAAACCAGTCTTTCACATCCAAGATGTTGAATATAAGACAAACTGATAACATTCTCCCACTCAACCCCCCCCCCCACCCACAATCCTTCCAACAAGATCTCTTTTGCAAATTACAGAATGCAGTTTTGTCACCTTTTTTATTCTTGAGACTCCCTCCTAATTCTTCTCCTATGTTAATGTCATCTGGGTTGGTATTTACAGATTTCACAGGAACAGGAATAAATAATGCTGTAACACTCTTCTTGCTACCATTGCCATCTGAAGAGTAGTGACTTTTCGGCTGATTAAATGGCCTGTGAAGTCTCCATCTGTCATTAGATATATAGTACCGAGATGTCGTTAAGTGTTTCGATTGTGCGACCATCCATCGCTGCCTGTTCACACTGCTTTTCCAATTTATGCTCGAACTACAGTTCCGTGATGTGAAACTATGACATCCTAACGTATTGCAAACTAACGTTAGGCGGTACTGGCTACTGCATGAGCGAGATAAAGAACTCGTTAATTTACGATATAAATCTGCAGAAATAGGATTCATGATGCCTCTCCTGTCAAGATGGTCAATTTTTGCTTATTTTCCACGGAGAATTACAGGAATCGGCTGAAGAAAACGAGATATTTCCAATAGGAAGATAATTTGTATTTCTAAGCGTTCTACCGCATGGGGGCCGCCATCTTTGTTATTATGAGAGGGCGCTTTTCCAAATTTACAGCGGCGATTCAAATCAATCACATATACTCGGGTAAATTACTGTGGGCCTAACACGTACGTTAGTTACAACTTAAAGTATACGATACCAGGGTAGTAATTGTACAGCTCATTCTTCATTATACTACGGTAAGGAAGCATTTTGTCACAATTTATGAATTAAATTCAGTGACATCTACGAGGTACTTTTAAGTAACCAATCATTTTACGTATTCTTGAGCCTATCATGTATGAGTAAAATCTAAGTTAGACTAGGGCCTAGGCTAGGGCCTAGCCTAACCGTACAACTAGTGTTAGGCCTAAACTAGCTTCTGATTTTCTATCGACATTACTGTAGGTGAGAGGTTAGTCCTTGCATAAATTATTATTTAAAAAGTTTTTTTTATGACCTGCATACGGCTAGGCACAGTATAAATCTTTACTTAGTCGAGGCAAGCAGGCTAACTTAGCTATAAATAATTAAATTAATTATTAATTACAATTGAATTAGGCATAGCCTAGCTGTAGTGTTTATGTTAAGCTCACTGCATTTATGATTTATAGTATTATCATAGTATTATCTGTAGTAACGTAGGATGGTCTAACTTACAGCTGCAGGATAGGTAACACAAGGGCACTAACTCAAATTGTCTATTTCTTTTTCCGTCAAATTTCTCCATGATGGGGGAAGAAATAAAATAATCCTTACCACCACACAAAGTGAACGGTCATACTAATTAGCGTCAACAGGCCCATTGTCGTGAAAAAGGCCTGTTGACGCTAATTAGTACGACCCAAACTGAAAGATACCAATAAAATTTTCTGAAATATCTTCCAAACTCTGTCCAGAAGTAAACTAAAACACAGCTCAATTCAAAGTCCCATCTTTTGAGATGCAAAAGCTGCTGACCGGTGGTCAAAATGCCTAAAGCAATTCACAAAATGTTCAATGTCACATATAAATTGAGGAACTGAAATATTTTTTTGTGATTGAAATAATGTATGGAACATCAAATCCAAACATAAGTAATCATGGTTTAGCAAATGACTCAAACATAAGATAACATTGTTCAATATACAATTATGCAACTTTTTTATTGCCATTGGAATACCAAGATTTAGTTGTACAGTATGCCCTTTGGCCAAATGCACTGGCTACACTTGTAACTAGAAAAATTTCACACACCTCTAGTCTGTGATATCATCATCAATAACAAACTGTACAAAATTCTGTTCCAGGCCCTAATATTGCGAATTTGCAAATGAAATTATGAGCAATGTAAATCATGCATTTTCAAGTGATATAGTTAAGTGAATGAAGGCGGCAGTGGCATTAGAAGCAATGAAACCTACAATCCAAAAGTAAGGTGGTTTCTTATTCTGTTGATGGGCACTGTGTTTCCATCGGAAATGGTCTTCAAAATGTAAAAAATCCAAAAGAATCTAAAACTGTAAATTGGGTAGCCGCCAAACGTGCACTGTAAGTCACAAGCAATTCATCTTCTCGTACATGAAACAGCTAAGTGTTATGATATATTTTCACTTTACAAAGCTATTGGCATAGTTTGTAACTTTTATGAACAATGCCATCAGGTGTTGTTATGTTAAACAAGTAATCTTCCAATTAAATCCAATAATAGACTACATAGGCCTATAACTATTCATGGAATGATACAGTATGTGCTTGGCAATATTCTGATACATTTCATGACCGGCTTACTTCTCTAACAGATGAGCGTATATATTGAGTTGTCGCAGAGATTAAAATTTAATTGATCAATACAAAGTATTCTGTTTTCTAAAATTGACAAGAACAAATATAATGATGCAATACAAAGCAATGTGTTCACCTTATGCTTATGGTGCTTTTCTTGTTTTCTTATGGCCATTTCTCAACCTAAATGCCTTTATTATTAAAGTTATTTTGAAAACATTGTCCACTCATGCTACTGTCACAAACTGATATTCTTGGCTGGCACTACAATTGATCTCATACTGTATTTTTCCTGCCATTACAATAAATGTTTGATGGATATAAAAATTAGCCTGAAATATATTTTCAAAATGGTCATGTGTAGTAAAGTGTTTAACTTAAAACCCAGTAATATTATGAAAGATCTTTTAGATTGTAACAAAGCTTAGCCACTTGGTGGCCCAAAGAACTTACCTTAAAAATGATAAATAATTTTCCAAACATGTTGTCAAAGCATCAGAACGCTAACGTTGCGTTTGACAGAAAAACAATTTTTTAATCGTTAAGGTTGGACATTTCCAATATTATTTGAACAGAACAGAACCTGGCGTCATTTACGCTAATGCAGATTGCGACATAACCCACGCTCTGTACAGTACCTACAGTAATCACAACAAAAACCGTGTTTGTATACAGATTAATTTCTTCCTTAATTTTCGCTGAAATTTCTTATAAATTAGATATGTTTTCAAAAACTCCTTAAGCCACCATATATGTAGTAGATCGGTGGTTTCGTGGTCTTTGTGTAACACAAGATTAGTTTGAACAGCAGACTCTTCGTTGCTTATACATTGCGCTATCCAGCTGCTACGCGGAGAATGTTCGCATGTAGGCTACTCTAATGTTTACAATCAGACAGTTCTGCGAAGCCAAAGCTTCTCGGTACTACATTCTGCTCTGACATTGATACCGCCAAGTTTCATCTTTCGGTGTTCCAAATACTTTTCAAGTTTCCTTTCACTGTAAATTTGATCCGTGAAGTTTATTTCAGCGATTTCGAAGAACAGTTTATGAACTGTGGTTTGAGTGTGAGAGTGTATTATGTGCAACGCTATACAAGTATACCAACTGGGCATGGTAGGATATACGTTCGCGAGTATCATACGTAATATATAATAGGCAATCACCTGTGCGTGTACACATGAGAGTGCATTTGCTGCGGAAATGGGAGTGCTAACTTCCAAGTCGCCTGTTTTGCCTATTTGCCTGCGCTACGTCAATTACCAAATTGATGCGTTCGAACAAACGGTACTTTTGGTGAGAAACTGGTGAATTTGAAAACCAGATTTCTACAAGAAGAAAACATCGAATGGGGACAATTTTCACATGGTTAGAAAGAGAAAATTAAGAACTATTAGTACAACGTATCAAAATCTTTCACTGGACAATTCCTTTAATCTTATCTTCATCCCAGTTTCAAATTTCACAAAATCACTGCATTCACAAATACAACACCACTGTGAAGTACACTGGGACTAGACGGGTCTCCCCATGTACCGTACGTAACTATACACGTGCACTGTACAGTCCATACATTGAATACATTACAGTACATCACAGTTCATTACAGTACATAACAGTACATTACAGTTCTCCAGTACAGCTAGTGCCGCAGTAACTGCAATAACTCTTTGGATATTTTTTTTTGTTGAAATACTCAAGCTCTTTGATTGTTAAAGCTTTTAGAAGGTTACACTCTATGCATGGCACCACCTATAATATGTAGTATGTACCACATGCAGACATGCACAATAGTCACTGAATATCATAAATGTTAACTGTTACCATTAGCAATGTCTTGAAAAAGCTGATGCTGCATTGAAGCAGATGTATACTGTTAACAAAATCTGTTTGACCAGTTATTCTAGGAGAAAGCCTTTCAAGAAGACAATATGCATGGTTTTAAATTAATAGATACATTGAAATATGTACCTACAGACAGAAAGCTAATTCACTCTGTGTGGAAGACACATTCCTCATGCAAGGTAAACATCAAAAGTTTGGGAAAATAAAGGTTCATACTCAGTTCACCAGTCTGACTGTCAGAGAATATTAGAAGGCCAGTTAGCACGAATGACACACAGTATTGAACAGGCATGTACAGTATGTACACTGGGTATATTAAATTGTTTGAGCTAGTAGTATTCAAAAGCTATTGTGGTAACACAGAGTGAGAAATACCATTATAACATTTTGGTAAATTATGTAATGGAAGTAAGGGTCCTTTGATATTGATTTGTGTTAACAATCCATTACATATTCTGAAATATATGCAGTTATCCTTGCCACCCATACTGTAGGAAAATTTGGAATATTGAGCAAGGACATTTTGGGAGGTATATACTGTACACAGAATAGTATAAAATGATCATCACAGCCCAGGGAATTTTTAAGGGGACACACTTGTATAGGTTTTGATTGTGTGATCAGCAAATTATTAAAGTTGTCCGAAGAAATGTAGCAAATTAGATGTAACAATGACCAATATGTACACTGTAGGAGAGTAGTGTAGGTTTTGTGAATAGACCAACAGCTATGGAGGTGTTAGAAATTTATTATTTAACTTAATGGAGGTATTCAGTTATAATGCAATTTGAATTTGATGTAAACAAATAGTCGTCTGCTGGACAACCACCACAGCTGAATTTGGTCGTCTGAACCGAAATTTAGTCATCTCGCACTGCCATTAGATATTTACCCCTGTTATATATTTGTATTTGTGTATCAATTGGCTATTTTGCATTGCATTCTGTTATATATGATACTGATAAATTATTCCCTGATGGGACAAGCAGAAAATTGTTTACCATGTAGTGCTGTTACTGCACAACATCATAAACAGTTCAGACTACAGTTCTACTAGGCCTAAGCAACATGTAAATTTATCTCTGGAAACTGTGTGTAATGTTAGTCAAAAATTTATCAGAGATCCTATCTCTATCCATATATCTTTGAAGTAATTGTTTATAGTAAACCAGATTCTTTTCCATGCATTGCTAACAGCGTTTCATCATTTTATATTTTACCATGTTGGTGTACCTTGTGGTAAACTTCCAATTTGGGCACCTTCATCATACTTGAAATGAAATCCATCAGTTTGATTGGTTATATGCAGTAGAGTAAGTTTTTAATGTTATTGTCAAGAATGGTGAAAGTTTTATCAGGGTGTGCTGCCTGTTGATACTATACATCAAGGTCATTTTTTGTTGTTTAAGTTGACATGAATTGGTGTACATTACTTTACAAAACATCTCTTGGAAATGAACCTAGAGTTCAGCACCCCACTGACAGACACAGACAGACCTGTGTACAGTATGTGTTTCTTGTGTAATGCTGAGTATAGGAAAGAATGATCATTCTCTCAGTACAACATACAAAGCCAAGGGCTTTGTACTCCTACAACTGTGCTACATTTCTTATATGAGTTCTTAGGACAAAATTTGAAAAGGGTCATAAATATGTTATGCTTTCATGTTAGGTGTTTGGATGCTGATGAAACTTTCTGCACAAAGTAACAATACTGTTAGCTAATCGAGTCATGATCTGCCTAACTTTTACACAATTCTTTAACAATTTCCTATGTAGCTACCCTAAGTATTTTCAATTTAAGTTTAATTTTAGTTTAATTTTGTTATAACATACAGAGGTGTGACTGTTTTGTGTGCGTTGTATCCGAGTCCTTGGTGTCCTACAGTAGTCCTACAGTTAGTCCCATGAGTGACATTGCCTGTTAATGTGGATGGTTGGCTGGCAGCTAATTATTTAGCAACTTTAAGACAAAATCTGCATCATTTCTTTGTGCAAATATTTATAATTATCATTGTTGGTACAAAATGCAGAACTTTTGAAGTCTCAATACTTGTTTGCTAAATTTAAACTTTGACCTTTCCAGCTTACTGCACTAAAAGCTCTGACACCTTTCTATGCAACTTTCATATCTTTATCCATTATTTTTAGTGAGCTATCCGTCGTTAAAATATTTAGCTGACTCTAATTCGCCAGATTTTTAACGAATCCGTAGATTCTACAAATTTCAATCAAAAGCCCTGCCCAACAGATCATGTGCAATGAAATCTCTCTGTTCTGTTTACGACCCTTAGGCCTAGGACTACTTTCACTTTCGTGGCTAGCTTGTCTTAGGTCCCTTCTCTTGAATAGTATCTTTCTCTCAGTCTTACCGATGTAGCTTGCAAAATTGTGTCATTTTCCTTCCATTGCAACAAATAAACAGGTGTTTTCAGAGGTTTACTCAGTGGAATTGTAGAAAGTGGACGATACCAGTGTAGGACTGGGTTAAAATCTTGATATTTTGTTAACATTTGTGTAATAAACATGCTGACATGGTCAGTCGCAGAGCTTTTACGGTAAATCTTTTGCATCATTAGGGCAACAGAAAATAAATTCCTTTCTTTCCATTGCGACAGCATTTCTCCATTAAACCCGGTCTGCTCAAAGTGCATTAGAATAAGAAACATTGAATCTACTTCAGTAGTTTGATTTCCGAATTCATCAGCAAGCAGGTATAGAGACTTTAAGAGTATATTTCACATAATCTGACTGCAGTCAGTATTCTCAGAAAAAGTACAGAGACTCACAGTAATAGGAGCCTGAAGACTATTGGAATTGAAATCTCTCCCTTCTGGTGAATATTTGCTCATGGCAATTTAGAATTTATGCACATCCTTCAAAATTTAGCAAACAAACCCAAAATCTCCTTTGGTTTCTGTGTCTATTTGTGCAGATGCTAAAATGATTATGTGCAACAACACTGTCATTGACATATAACCCAGACAATCAAAATTGTTTATTTGGTTATTTGTTACCAAGGAAACACATACTTCATATTGGGTGCATACAGTAATGCATACTGTTTTTTCAACCTTTAATTTTCGATGTCAACTAAGTTTCCTCTGATGATGTTGTTTACAGAACTTACTTATAGTGTAATTTAAGACTCAAGTTGTTACTTCAAGACAGAACAGCCTGATTGGCCGAATAGATCTTTACTCTGGTAAGTTAGTATACATGTACACACTATAATGTCATAGGGTAACCTCTAGAGAGTTTAATTTTAAGACCAAAGGACAAAGTATACACAGCTTAATTAGAACAGCAGCTTATTTCTGGTATAGTTGCCTGAAGAGAACCACTTCAATTGTAATAAATTTATGGTTAAAAGCACAGTCTTGTGAATCCTTTCATTTAAATTGGTCTATTAGAAAAACAAACTTGTGATTCAGATGACACCAAAACAGTTTTTTAAAAGACATACTGTGTACTACTGTAAGGGAAAATGACCTTCAAAATTAAGAAATATATTTCCAATAATTCTTATTTAAAACTGTCTCATATATGATACAGTATATGATACATAATAATTAGTTGAAAGACTGTCACTAAAATAATTACTTCCCTCTCTACAACTCCTTTCCATCTGTGTTTATTCTACTTCATGCAAAATTCAACTCTTCCAACCTACATTGAAAGACTAATGATAATTAAAAATCAAGACATATTACAATACAGTGCAGTTAAGTATTAAGCCATAATACAAAGTGTCAATGCATGCCCTCATCCAGTACCTCAGTTTCTGTGATATATAATTGATTAACCTGTTTACCGGATCTGTACATTTATCAGCAGTACTGTATCTCTCTGACCCCTTGAGATCCTTCTCATTATGGGTAGATTGTTGAGTTAAAGCAACACATTGATGTTAAGAACGTATTACAACCGTGAAGTCGGTATCATATTCCGTTTCGATGTCGTTCTCATTTTCCAGTTTGTTGAAATTTAGGTCAGGCATTGGAAGGGTGAATGTATTTCAATGAGTTTGATTGTGATTTATTATTCATGCTGGTTTTCGATGTAAAATGTTAGGTTGGCCTGTATAAGCACAAGGCTAATTGTTACATTTCATATAGTATTATTGCCTATTGCTATATGGTCACCTTCCAGGATGCTTAGGATGCAGATCAGGGTCTCAAAGTTTCACCTGCAGTTAAGAGATTAGAAACCCTGTCCTCTCACCCCTTCCCTCCTCACAACATACACACAGTGTGCCAATTGCCAAACTACAGTATAGCAATAGGTACGAACTAGACATTAGAGCTCTGTGAGGTTGACTGTATTCAAGTAAGTATAGGATATAATTTTTAGGGGCAAGGTTTATCCCAACCCTCTTCCTTACAACCACTCTGATTATTTTCATCACTGGATGACAAATGTGTTTTCATGTTAAACAAAGTGAGTGAGATATTCCACACCTTTCTAATATGATTCTATAGGCTTTTGATGTCACTCAAATACTGCCCTTCAATTACAGTTTTTGTTTGGTACTTTTTTGTTGTTGTTGTGATCCTTTAATTAATTTGTACCATTAAAGTTTTCAATAACAATAACAACATTGAATGTTAAATATATTAGCAGTAATTTGACATCATTCAGTAATGATTTGCCTGCATTTTCATTTTGACAACATGTAACATCTGTTTATGACATTTGTCATAAACTACTGTACATAATATATCTAGCAGTGATCAGACTTAGATTCTTCATCATTATGATGTATCATCTAAATGCAAGTTGTTTAACTCTACTACACAGATTTTCAGTTGTTTAAATTCTAATTTCTTTCAGGTCTCTTTCATCATTCCTGAAAAAATGATTTACGACACCCTAGAGTGAGCCACAGTCAATTTGTTTGTGCTCATCTCGTCTTTCTCTAAATCTTTGTGTTTATTCTATGATGACTGTATATTTAGATTATGTATTTGGGTTTTTTCCTTCAGAATAAGACTATCCTACTGTAACATGCTGCAATCCTGGAGTTTTATCCTTGCATTATCAGGTTGGCACACGTGTGTGTTTTAAGCATATATATCCATCCACTTGTTAGATCCAGTCGTGGTAATTGTATGCACAGAAACGAGCTCTCCGTGCGCGCAGCTGAATGAGTAACTTCCCTTGCTCATCACATACATGTGTAAAAGCTGAATGGGAGAGAGATTCGCAATTAAGATGCAAGGCTGCATATGACACTTGCTGCCTCTGTTAGAACAGAAAAGGGAGAGCAAGGGAGTTGCCCAGCTTTTCTTCATCACTCATCGCCACGGTGATCGGAGCCTTCTTCGTCTGGTCAGGATTTACCAACTTTGCCAATGCCAAGGTGACAGGGCATGACGATCGTAACATCAGAATATCATATCCAAGGATTTTATGGGATATAATTACATAATTCTTCGAATAACCGTTTCTGTGATCGTCGGTGTTCTTATTGATTAACATCTGTATCACTACCGCAAGTCAACATTTTTTGAGTGTCATAGTGTACACAAGTCTCCTGGAGTACTCGAGATTTATTATTGGCCTTGTCGAACTGCATGGTGAGTTTTGCTATGAATATGACGATAGTGTACTTTATAATTCATGGACGACTTAATTCCAAAATCTACTATATAATTACCCCTTTTTTTCTTCTACGTAAGTGGTACTCATTTCTCACTTTCAAATCGTAGAATTTGTTTTGTCTTAAGTTTCAAATTACATTTTTTTATTTCATAATTCTAATATTGTTGGCATGGATAAACTAGTGTTTGCAATCTTGTATACATGAGACCATAACAGTCCATGTTGTATTTACTCAGTAGGTTCGGATCTGCCATAGAGTTTACACTTAGCTGTCTTAAATTACAAATTCATTTCACTGGGTCTGTAATATTTACCAGTCATCATCAGCTATCAATCAAGTAGAGTTTTTGTGCTTCAAGATGATATTGTACTGCAGTTCTGTAGATTTTGTTGCATATATGGCACAGTAAATATTGAATCCTACTCCCACAAGGAAACCAAGAAAGTCAAAAAGAATGATTGCATATAAGTTACTGTTTAGATACATTCAGTGCTTTGGTTTACTTATTGTTGTTCAAAACATGCATTGTAGCAGATCAAATCGGGGTTGAAGTATGATTTTTGCTACTTGTTACAAACCTAGTTAAAATCAGTTTTTGGTAGGAGGTTTTCCCCCTCCTGAAAGTGGGAAAGATTGTTGAGGGGGAGGGGGGGGGGAACAACCTCCAATTGTATTAAAACATCTCATATCATGGATAATTCATTGCAAAAGTGAATGAAAATTCTGTCAAAAATTAAAAGAAAACAACACGTTAGAAATAAGTTGTAGCAGATCAAATTGGGGTTGTATGATTTTAACTACTTGTTACAAACCTGGTTCAAACCAGTGTTTGGTAGGAGGTCTTTTCCCTCCTGAAAGTTATAATTATAGACAGTCGTCGGGGGGATTGAATTCCCAAAATTTTTCAAAAATACCTAATTGAATTCCCTAGATTTTAAGAAAAAATACCTAATTTGTATTAAGAGAAATGTTGTCTTTATCTTACCCAACAATATGATAATACGTTTAACCTTTAACAACTGTAACAGCACGCCAAAAGTACCTAGCTTAGGCTAGCTAGTCACTGCAGATTTGATCAACATCAAGTTATATGTACAGTACTAACATATATATAAACTAGCATTTGTAACAACTGTCAAAGTCTGCCACTGTTCTGTTCAATACAGATTTACTGTACGTTACAGTTGTAGCCTACATGTGTAAATTTCAGTTTATTATTTTTTTAAATCACAAGTTTTGCTACATGAGTTGTTCACAGTAGACTCACAGTTCTTTTATACTAAGACAATGCTACTGACACATCAAAACTATCAGCTCTGGTTTGTTTGCAATCCATGAAAATCTTTTTTAGGTGTATATAAATATATGTATGATCTCAGGAGTTTTTGCACAGTTTGAGTCCATGGATAACATGCTAAGTTCTTGTTAAAGGTTATGTTCTCTACAGATTTATAGATTTCTTCCTGACCTTATACAGTACTGTATCCATAACAGGTAACAATTAAGCTTGACTGTTTTCTCAACACCCTCCCCACAGTATGTCTCAATGTAGTCAGGCTTTGTAGTAAATCTTGGGAACATTTTTTCAATAGATCCAGTTGTAACACAGGAAAACATTTGTCTCAAGTAACAGATTCATGATCGGTTAAGCAGCCGTTTTTGAAAGAAGAACATTGATTTGAAAAGACTGTCCAGAAAGTTAGAGATGAAACCGACAGAGGATCATACAGTATGTTTGTTTCAGTTGACCCAATTTTTCCAGCTTTTTATCTGTTTTTTCCCCCTACTCTTCTGCGTAGTTGTGAAACAGGCTTTTCCCCACCAGGAATATCAAACGTGGGTCAAATCATCCTAGGTTGCACTATTTTTTAAAATACGTAAGTTGTACTATAGAGGATTCACATCCGATGTACATAGATTCTATGGACATTTTTGTACAATTCTGTATCTGAGCTTATTTTCACAGCCTTTTATAGAGTCAGACCACATATTTCATTGTCGTCATCTTTTGATTAATTAATCAATCAATTGATTTTTGTCTCGTTTGTTAAAATTAGCTCAGTAGATCACAGATGTAACTGGAGTATGTCGATGCATGTACTACAGTTCATACATATTTTATAACAGTATGTATACATGGTGTACTACAGTAAATAAAAAACAAAATGCATCGTGAAGGCTTGCAAGAAAGAACGTTTGTGTTCTTAAGTTTTCTGATTAATAATAATAATAATAATATGCAAACGCTTCAAAGCACTTTACAAAACATAATACATAAAAACAAAGTCATAAAACATAAATAAAAACCAATACACCTAACAAAGATAAAATTAAACAATGTAAAGTAGAGGAAATGTTAAAAATACAGTGTAAAACTACATCCAATATGTGAAAAACTGCTAAAATAACTATATAACTATTTTACAATACAGAATCAATAAAAGGATTCTATCCTTCTTTTTTATTCTATCCGGACGGTCTGGTTCTCAAGGAAAACGAGCCATCATCTACAATTAAGATCTTAGGTGAAGACTTGTAACATACAGTAACAAAAAAATTGTTTTGTATAGTATGCAGTTCCTCTACACCAAAATTCCATGGAGTGATCAGGGAAGGATCCAGGCTTTTTGAAAGCTAGGAAAGGGAGGGGGGTTATTAGAGATGAGGTCTTTGAAAGGGACTCCCATGTAGTGGGGTGGGGGGGGGTCTGGGGTCCTCTCCCAGAAAACAATTAAATTGAAGACATACAACGGTGCATTCTGAGTCATATTTAGGCTATTTATACATGTCTAAACTTTGGTATACAGTACATTCTAGGTTGTGCTAATAACTACCTTTTTTTTGTTTGGGGATACAAAAGGAGGTGTACAGCCCCCCCCCCCCCCCCACTGGATCCATGCCTGGTCATTTCCTTTTCAAGGTTACAAGAGGTTTGATATAGATTACTGCCTTAACATCTTGATAGTGCCATACGTCTTGGATTCTATTAAACTAGATGCTTGTTACATGTTGTATTGAGTAGAACAGCAAACTGAACTAATGAACCATAATTATTCCATGCATCTCTCTTCCCCATTACATATATTCACTCTGTTGAACATGCATTGGTATGTATACAGTATCTGTCTTCTGGGTATGAAATGTGGTTATTATTAGTAAATGTGAACAAAGGCTATTCTAGATCATAAGTAAACAAATTGTGAACCGGCCATTTGTTAAATTAGGACAATTATTATTTTTATTATATTTATTAAAGTTGGATTCAGTACTACTGAGTCGCTGTGTTGTTTTTACTAGCCTGTTATTGGGAAGGCTATATATCATAACTGGAAGTACCTGTATAGTGGTACAGCACACATTACAGTACAGACTGGCTTTAATAACTTGCCAGTTATTACCGGTCACTTACATTAAGTACTATCTGTACTTCTACCAGACTCCTTCACTGTTAAACACATAGTAACATATAGTCCTAATTAGTTTTCTCCATAAGTAGATTCCAACAACAAAGGTCTTTCTCGTTATGACCACACGTTACCGTGCAGGCACATTGCTTACATCTGTCTAGCACAATTTAAATTCTGTGATGTGTAAATAATGTGTTCATCACTTTAAGTGTTACTTGCTACACATATATGTAAAGTCCTCCAGGATTAGTTTCTCTCCATACATGATATACTTCAGTCAGCTCTGAACAGCAAACATCTTTACTTAATTACAATCACATGTTACTGTACAGGTGCATCAACTGTTCATATCATTATATGGACTCGCTGTTTTAATGTAAGTACAATTATACTGTAACTTTTGTAATACGTCCAGGTTTATTTATTCCTCTCCTTGTACATACTATGATCTACTGTAACTACACTGGGGCTTGAAGTTCTTTGTTGTTCACCACTTAACATAGTACGTGCACATTAAGCGCTATGAACTAAATATGGTCGTCACCTCCAATTTCAAGTGTACGTGTTTCACTAGAATATTTAGTCCTGTCCATCTGCTGTACTGTACAATTAAATTAGCGCTAGATTCTCAGTATGAATATCTGGGCTGTGTAGACAGTTATTGATAAATTCACATTGCAGATAGCATACTGTACCTATACAGGTAGAAAAAAGTACTGGTTTTAATGTGCAACACTGTTGTGACACCTTGAGTGTTAAATGGATACAGTAGTCCACACGAAAATTCACTTTTTGACATAAATGAAAGAAGAACATTCTAAACAGCCTGGTGAAATTTGCATTGAAATCCTAATAATTTCCAGAACTTTGACATGTTTTGCACCAGAAGTAATCTTAAAGCAAATAAATGTGATATTGTAAATTATTCACACTGTGACAATTTTAACCATCAGTATAGAAATTTTAATGGGGTCGCTTGTGGTATAAGTTCTTCCTTCATTAGTCAAATATATTAATTTTACTCTTGACTATCCTATTAACTGAAGTGTACATCTTCAGGAATTAAATCTTCCCATACTGTATTAGCTAGTGTATGTACAGTAGATGCATACATACACTGTACAGGTCTGACACTTATATATTTTTTTATTTTATTAGGACACACCCTTACACCTCTGATATATGATAACTGTATGGTAGATAATTCATGTGTAACTTACATGATGTAAGTCTGTAGACTGTTACTTTAACATTCATGTGCGGGTAAACTCTACGATTTCTTGCAAGGACGCTAGCTACTTTGCCACTTGACATGAAGATTAGCTTAAATTGTCGGAGAAATAAGAAGCATTAAATTTGGTACACTTCTCCCATGTCTCTTGACAGATGTGTCTCATTTGACAAGTCGTTACGGTTCTGTTGCTAGGCAACATATCTATCAACACTGCAATTTCAATTTGCAAGTACATCTCATATATGATTATGTAGGTACTTTATCACTTGGCAATGACTTTATATTGAAACAACACAGAACAAATCTCACTGCATCTGATCTTAAAAATACACCATTCCTTTTTTTAATGCACGTTGCTCCTTCATTAACTCAGCTAGCTTGCTTTGTGTTGTGGTCATTTTCTTGTAGCCTCGTTTTCATAAAATACAAGCAAAGATGATATTTCCACCTGGCATCTGTCAGTTGTAAATCAGTAAACTGCAAAGGAGCATGCGGTATGCTTTTGATGTCAATAACGTCAAGTTGTGTTTTTACTCGATAAGTATCAGTGTAGGTGTATTAGTTTACTATCTACAGTGGATGGTTCAGTATTTTTGTATTGTTTTTGTTTTCAAAACTATTCCTGCTGAGGTCATTGTAGACTTGGTCTGAACTTTTGGATGCCTGTGGATTTATTACCGTTTCATTTTTCAAATTATAGACAGGATCTCTTGTATTAAATATGTTTCTGCATTTTTTAAGTATATTTTTTTTGAACTTAGGTTTTTATCAATACTTGCAAGGAAGATTGAATTTTCAATCTAAGATAAGATATTGTGTGGATGTGTTATTAAACCAGGAGTCTCAGTTAAATTTCTGCCTAGCACATTGATCTCAATTATGGTAATAGTTTGCTAACCGTTCTTTGCACAGCAAAACACAACAATATGTTATACTTACATACTTGTTTACAAGTATAGAAATTGAAAATTTTGCTTTTCCTCAGAAGTTTTCTATTGATAGTTTGGTCGAAGAATTGGAGGAACAAGCTTGTGACTTTCATATTTAAATCAAGACTTGTTTCAGTCCAGAGGTACATCGATATATACAGTGTATCAATGACTAGCTTGATATGCTTGAAGCAGTCATGTTGCTGTAAAAACAAGCGATATTTACACAACTGTAGTATTTAAAGCCCTCCTATCTCCCCCACTCCCTCCCTCCCAACATTTCCCAAAAAGATTGTCTAGAATTTGATACCACTGTGCATCAGTGACTGAAAAAGTGTTCTATCAGTATTTCTCTAAGGTACAGTTTTGGTGGCTACCAACTCTGCTGTCACAATTTGCCTCTCCTCCCCCCCTATCTGGTGATAATGTTGCTTATAACACCCAGCAGTGTTTTTAGTGTTGCACTGTATATCTACTAGAATTGCTTCATATTACCTCTGTGCTTCAGGCAAAATTTATTTCCAGAAGCTGCTTAGTTTCAAATGAGAAATAGGAGGCATGCCAGACTGGATCCCTGTGATCTATGGATTATTCCGTACAGTGTACATTCAAAAGAATGTGAGAAACACCTCTCGAGAACCTTCCTTTGAAACCCAATTATCTAAAGTCATGTTTACCTTTTTATTCACATCCAAAGCCCAAAAAAAATTCCCTTAACAAATATTTTCATCCCCTGACCTCGGCTTTCATCATCCATCAATGCCAGAGGCTTTGAAAAGCTGTGAGGCAGCAGTTCCATCATACACGAACACACACACACAAAGAAAAATCATAATTATTGCCCAAAATTCTGTACATAGAATGTCTGTATGGAACTGAACCTGGGGAAGATGCCTGCCAATCATATCAACATAATTTCCATCGATGTATGGCATAGGAAATATTGGCTTTTGTATTAC